>OMLM01007854.1:48065-74832 GCA_900302695.1 Helostoma temminkii
ATGCTCGATATGGAGAATGACAGAATAGAAACCGCACAACAGGTGATTGTTCTTTGTCAACAGTCAGTCATACTCTCTAAAGTAAAACTGAATGCATGTCTTGACATAATGTCAATTTGTGTTGCAGTTTTTTGCCTGGTTTGCCAAGTTACAGGCAAACATGGACCAGGATGAGAGCTGCAAATACAGGTGCTTAAAATGAAATTACATTGTGGGTTTGTAATGATTGGATGCTTGTAGAGAGGAGGGTGTGCTTTCTGAAAGAGTAAATCAGGAATGAACAACATATATGAGACAAAGCAATGGTAGTTACACCATTAAACAACATTTCATGACTAATTACAGTGTGTTTTACATTAAAAGTGTCCCACAATTCTTTAAACCTGCACAGAGACAGTATAAACCCATTCACAATATCCAATCCACACATAAACAAAAACCTGGTTTATTGATTCATTGTTTTGTTGTGCTAATTTTGTCTGGTTTATGCCTAGATTGTTAGGCCACAAACTAGACAAGACAAGCACAAACAGGCATTCACTGTGAATGATCAAATGCCTAAGAGAAGAGAAGTTTGACACATGTTTCAGTGTGGACCTTGTTGTGACAGATGTTATCTGGCACTTTGATTCACAGAGTAGGACCAATGAAACCAAAAACATAGGGCAGTAATGTGTAGCTTTTCAGTGTGGGGAAAACTTTGCTTCCTCACATCACTTCGCATTACCTGTTTTTCCTTTGACAGCTGGTGGATTTGATTCACATTGACATCCTTGTTTCAGCTAGTTTCATGCTTAGTGTGGAAGTGGTGCTATTCAGTGCTATTGCTAAATCAATATTATAGCAGAAATTTGGTTCTATGTCACTTAATTTTTTTCTTGAAAAACAATGCCTTCAGGAAAACCAGAGACGATCTAAACGGCTACCAGGAACAATGTGATGCTATTCTGAAAGATGTCAGTACAGCTCTGGCACACTTGGACTCCCTTCAGAAACAGTACCTGTTTGTGTCTAATAAGACTGGTACCCTGCATGAGGCCTGTGAACAACTGTTGAAAGAACAAGTAAGTTCATTGCTCTACTTGTTGACTTTACAGATATTTTAAGCAGATTGCTATGACTTTATCAATGTAAAATATTGACATTATATTGTACTTAATCGTGAATCATGAAAGACTGGTTATTAAATTTTTTAAGCAAAAACATCCTAAGTCCAGAAATTGCAGAAATATATGTGATGTTTTGTGGCCCAAGTGCTGAAACTGTTCAGAATTGGAAACTTGACTATGAAGAGCAACTGTAACACCCAAAGGTGTGACAATAGATGATACAACAGTAGATGGTAGTAGATCCTGTACACTATCTAGTCCAGAGCAGCCTAATGTATATAAAAGTCAAAATATAAAATTGCCAACAGGCATTCTGCTCTCATTCATTCTTTCTGTGGCATATATAATCTTACCGGTACCGCAGTTTTTTATTTTTTAGTTCTTGCAGACAGCTGCTCATGTTCACAAATATATGTAAATATGTGTGGGACATTCAAGGAACTTGACTTGAACTGAAAGTAAACTGTCATGCCATATTGTCTTAACTGTGGTTTGTTGTTTTCTGTGTTTGCAGTCAGAGCTTGTTGACCTGGCAGAGAGCATACAGCAGAAACTCTCATATTTTAATGAGTTAGAAAACATAAACACGGTAAGCATTTCATTACTAAATGTATTTAGTGTAAATGATTTGGGGAAATTGATTAATTAGATGTTATATTAATTATTAAAGGTGTCATATGATACCTCTCTTGGGGATTAAAAAACCCTGATCCCCGATGCCCAGCTAATTCTGTTTTTAAAAAAAACAAAAAAAACAAGGCAAAACATGTTACAATGGAAATGCTTACAGCTTGAAACTTTGAAGTAGACCCAGATTTAGGTAACAGGCGGTAAGAATAAGTCCATCTTTGAGCTTGGTCTTGAAGTTAATCCAGCAACCACAAACCAATTATCACTGTGTGCACACACATATATACACACTGGAATCTGCCTGGCTCACACAAGTGGGGACCCAACAATGGCAGACAGTGATCGCTGGGCAGGGGTGAAGTGGATGGTAATTGGCCAGAGCCAGGTGAGGGTCTATATCACTGCTCCCTTGTATGACTATGACATGATATGGGAGAGAAATCTTGATTGGATCATTCTGGAGCTAAAACTTTTCTAAAACAAACAAAAAAAAACATGAGATGCACTACTAATCCGTTTAGTGTGTCTTTACAAACATCTGAGAGCCATATAAATGTATGAAAATGACTAAAAACTGGATTTTACATAACCTTTAAGAACTAGCAGCTACATATGACTATGATTAGGAACATTAGTCTAAACAGCCTTGTCATCTACATTATTAAGTATTACCTTCATAAAGTGTGCTGATGAAATTATTTCACATCAGCTACAAACCTCTCAAACATAAAATAAAACAGTTTTACAGACTATAATTTGGCCTGGTTTAACAAAAGACATTCCTGAGAGTAGTAGCAGACAGATGAAAAAGAATTTTTATTTTTTTAAGGCCAAGAGATGTCTGTTTATTATTATTTACATTTGGAATTGTTTGTGTTTTACAGAAACTGAACTCACCAACCTTGTCTGTAAATAGTGAAGGCTTCATACCAATGCTTTCAAAATTGGATGACTGCATTGAATATGTTTCTTCACATGTAAGTAGCTTGGCTTTTGGCAAAAACATTTAATATCTAAACTATTAGTTGCTACCAATGCTGTCGCCACCTATTAAGGCTATTTAAGCAGTAAATGCATTTGATTACATTAGCTGTAGTTGTTGTGCTAGTAGCTGATGCAGTGCCAAAGAGTTGTTTTTTTTAACCCCCAATAGCAAATTCTGTATAATACTCAAGCAATAAAGTGTGCTGTTTCTGTAACATAATCTATTCTAAGTATATATGTGATCACAAAATTCTAAACAATTATTATTTCTATTGATTCCAGCCCAATTTCAAGGACTATCCTGTTTATTTGGCCAAGTTTAAACAATGTCTTTCGAAAGCTATGCACTTCATGAAGATCCACATTGTAAACACTATGCAGAACCTCACAAGTCAGTTAACAAAAAGGGTAAGAAGTCACATTTCTCCCTCCTACAGTCAGCACTTACAGACACTGACTGTGTGTGTCTAGCTCAATGTCAACGCTTGGCCTAATTCATTTTTGCCTCCACCAGGATCCAATGGGTTTGGCCAATGCAGATAATGCCTTTACACTTTACTATGTTAAGTTCAGAGCAGCTGCACCTAAAGTTAATGTAAGTATGATGTTTTTTTCCCCACTTGGCCTATTCAGTGCATCATTTTGCAGAGAATATGTTCTATAATGATATAAAATTTTCACTGACTTTTTTGTTTCAGTCACTGATTGAGCAGATAGAACAGCGAGCAGAGAAGATTCCAGAGTGAGTCTTAGCATTTTTAGCATTAGCATCTCTTATATTTCTTTCTGTAGTCCTCGCTCTAAATGACGTCAACCCTACCTTATATTGATGTGCACAGATACCATCAACTCCTAGATGATATCCATCAGTGTTACCTAGACCAGAGAGAGCAGCTCCTGAGTCCCACAATCACATCCACCATTACTGACTTGACCAACCAAAACAGCAAAGACCACTGTGCTCTGGTAAGGCATGACTAGTTCAAGGTGGGAACTGCCCTTTATAAATTACTTTTAAACTTGGAAATAGTGCCCAAATATGGACCCTCAGATTAATTTTCTTGAGTGTTCACAAAGCTGTGCATATGATAAATGAGCATAGCCTGAGACTGTATAAATCAGACATTCATCCAGTGGACGTACTCAAGATTCAAGAGCTTTATTTGCTATTTGCACACTACAAATATAGTTATAATTGAAATTGACTTTTGTATCCCAGTGTATCCCATATATTTAAGATCAGATCATATAGAGGATTGAATCATTGGATTATTTTCCACAGTAAAATATGAATACAGTTAAGTCCAGAAACACCACCACAATGGATTTGAAATAAAACAGTCAAGATATGATAGAAGTGTAGACTTTCATCTTTATTGGTATTCACTGCAGTCCCTTTCAGTCGTTACTTGTTTGTTGCTTTCTGTTTTGTCTTTAGTAACTGAAAAGCATGCTGTATTAAGCTGAGATCAGGTGACTGACTGGGCCATTAAAGAATATTCCTTGCCTTCAAAAATCTTGAGTTTCTTTTGTAGCTGGCCATCTGTGCCGTAGAGTTTATTTCTTCAGTCTAATGATGACCTTTTTTATTTGCACTGAGATCCCCATGGGCTTCATATTGATAGCTCAAGTCAAATTGCTGCCAATGCCAAATTAATATCTGATATCAACTTCAGAAATGTTATCTGCTTCATTTGTTATGAAGTAAGGAAAGAATGGACCACACCTGGTAAATTATTTTTTTTCTTGACAATTGTCCACATTTGAGCCCCTTAAAATTTGAAAAAGTGTCTGTAATTCCTAAATGGTAAATGCCATATTCTTGTGAAACCTTTTACAATAAAGCTGAAAGTCTACACTTCAATCACATCTTGATTGTCTAATTTTAAATCCATCTTGGTGGTGTATAAAGAAAAAATAATAAAAAATTCATCGTCTATGCACTTCTCAACCTAACTCTGTGTGTAGAAATGTATATTTTACTTCTATATTGTTTACAAACTTTAAAACACTACTGTAGGCATTAGGTGATTATTATGTGTTCTTCTTGTACAGGTTCGCAGTGGTTGTGCCTTTATGGTCCATGTATGCCAGGATGAACACCAGCTGTACAATGAGTTCTTCTCTAAGCCTACACCTAAACTAGAGTGAGTAGGGAATGTGATCACTGAATACACAGAAGGCTGTTGTCTTCTATTTGTGTAAGGCGTGACACTTTAAAGGGAACAATAGCTATTTCAAGTTTTGCTTGTTAGTTTAGTGTTTGAAATCAACGCTTCATAGGTAGACGGTTTTTAAGTACTACATATTTTTAGTTATTGTTCAGTTTCTTTATTCATTGACTCCAGTGAAACCTTAAAATTAAGAAAGTATAATTTTAGACTTTTCTCAGCTGTACAAAACAATTAAAATTGTTTTAATCTCTTAACAGCGAGCTGCTTGAGAAGCTATGTTTGTCATTGTATGATGTCCTCCGGCCTCTGATCATCCATATCATCCACTTGGAAACTCTGTCTGAGCTCTGTAGCATCCTCAAGAATGAGATGCTGGAAGATCATGTTCATAACAATGGTAGGTTAGAGCTCCTGTTCTTTTTAAATGTCAGATAGTGTGTTTATAATTGTGTCCTCAGGATTCAGCTGTGTCTGAATTGATGATTCACTGTCATGTATACATTCGAGCAGTGTTTTATTTTTTGCACTTTTGTTGTGCTAATGGGCTACATACACATATGTGTACACACACAGTAAATAGAATAAGGTATCCAGAAGGAAATCCTTACTCAGGTGCTAATTTTAGGTAATGAGAAATCTTGAAATTAATAAAATTGTAGTCTCAGGTTTTCAGCCTTTTTCTTCTCTTGCCAACATGAAACGGAAATTAAATGATTTCTTATGATGTGAGAAGTTGGTTGACAAGGTAGTATCGCCAAGCAGCACTCCCCAATAGACTAGTAACTTAAATTTTTCTATATATTATATAAAAATGTATTATATTATTTAAATATATAGTGATTGGTATTCTTGCTGTGTAAACATGTTACAGTGTAGCATTTATATGATTTTAGACCTGAATCTAAGACCAAGTAAACTGGTTGACTCATAAATTACATTGCATCCAGGTCTTCAAGCAAACACATTGTCATGGTTTGTTCAAAATTAGGGGTGACTTATTTATTGAAGTGGGTTGGTATCTGAAATGGTAAATACCATTGAAAGTGCGCACATTCAGAAAAAATAGCAGGGGAACATGATATATGCTGTTTGAAATCTGAGGATTGGGGTGTTTTGGTACAGATGGTACTGTGTCTTTGTAGTTATTCAACATCAACACATATCTTAGTTCATTTTTTAGACATTAAAAGACTTCTTTAAAAAAATATATATATATGATGTATGTTGAACGGTAAACTGACCTCTGTGCATTTATACAGCTTCTCAGTTGGGGGCCTTTGATGCTGTAGTAAAGCAAATGCTGGAGGATGTTCAGGAGAGGTTGGTCTATAGGACACACATTTACATTCAGACTGACATCACAGGCTACAACCCAGCTCCAGGGGATCTAGCCTATCCTGAGAAACTTGAGATGATGGAGGTAGGTCATAGGGATATAGATTTTCTTTTTTGATATTTTCACAAATGCAACCCCTAAAAAGTATAACCATTTTAGCTTCTGCTCAACCAGCTTTTTGCAGAATTTCAGGTTGTTACTGTATAATAATAAAGGCAAAGGCAAGGGGAAATAACTTTTCAACATTTAATACTTTGTATCTACAACTTCTACAGCAGAAAGGTGTACGTTTTATTGTGAAAATCTGAGACTTAAGATTAAATACACTTTCGAGTCTTAGCTTATAAGTTGGATGTAACAAATCTTTTGTTAATATGAAATCTCCATAATCCAATTGTGATTTATCCCATTTTGTCAGCCTTGCTTTGGTAATTGAATTTCTTTTTGGTTAATTTAGCCTTTAAAAACATGCAGACCTCTTACTGAAGCATAAATGGAAATATGTAATATTCTAGCACACTATTTACTAATGTTTGCCTTTGCTTTGTTGTCATCAATAGAGAATTGCTCAAAGCTTAAAGGAAGAGCAGATGAAGCAGGTGTCACAAGGGTCAGTGTTTTCTGATGTACAGCTTGAGGATTCTGATGGTAGAAGAAACAGTAATGTTGGTGCGTGTTTGCAGATTGTGTCACCTACTTTTTTACAACTTTTGATGTTATTGTCATTTGCCTGATGGCTCTTCTTTAATTTCCACAATGAATGCAGGGACTGTAGAGGCATCGCGCTTGCAAACATCTATCTCTCCCGCTGATCTGCACGGCATGTGGTATCCTACTGTCAGACGAACACTGGTGTGCCTGTCCAAGCTCTACAGATGTATAGATGTTAGTCTTCAAATTTTATTAGTTGCAGTTTTAAAGTCACAGAAAAGCACGAGAGCAGTTTCTTATGCATTTTTTTATTAATGCATTTTGGTTTTTTTTTTGTTTTGTTCTTGCTTTAACTGTGATTTGGTCTTTTACCAGAGAGCAGTTTTCCAGGGTTTATCTCAAGAGGCCTTATCTGCCTGCATCCAGTCCCTGCTTAAAGCATCTGATATCATCCTTAAAAACAAGGTTGGCACACATTGTTGAAAGCAGTTTGTATTTTTACTTAACTTTTCAGATTTGTGATACTATCATCAAAAAACTATATAAGCGCCTTTCTTCTGACATAGTACGTAAGATCAGTTTGCTCTTCTACTGTATACTGTCGGAGGCTGTAGGATCCTTAACTAAAGCAGCTAACATGTCATTTAAAGTTTATTGTGATAAGTTCTTCTTTATGGTCTACGGTGTGTTCAGCAGACCATCCTTTTATTTATGGGCTCATCTTACATTCTGATTTGCTGTCAATATTTGTGCTAACAGGCCTATTTCAACCTGACACAGCAGCACTGTCAATCTCAGATTATATGTTCCCACCTGATGTTGATTGTCTTTTTCCCACGTTTAAGTCACTAGCTGAGCCCTAAATGGTTTTAGCTCCTTTCTTGTCACAGTAATACTTCCCTTTCTGGCTATGGTTAATCAGCAGTTATTAATTAGATGTATTCCCTTGTTGTCTCTGAGCAAGTCATGTTGTCTGTAGCTTGGATAGTCAGCAAATGCCCTTTTGTGTTGGCAGCCTGGAGTGTGGATTTAACAGTGTGCTATTACTTCCTGTAGACACAAATAGATGGGCAACTTTTCCTGATCAAGCACCTGCTGATAATGCGTGAACAGATTGCCCCATTTCACACCGATTTTGCCATCAAGGAAATCTCACTGGACCTGAAGAAAACACGAGGTAAGATAATTAAAGGTGGAGGGAACATTGGTGTTTAGCTCCATAAAGCCAGTCATTACATTTTCATGCTCATTAAACAACTTGTGCCTATCACATGCACCAGTGGCAACAATTAATGTGAAAATTACAATGTAATCCAACACCATAATGTACATTAACCAATGGCTCACAGGGCAGATTTGCTCCTCCTATCGCCCTCATTTTAGTCAAGGTCATATTAAATCTGTAGCACTAGAGGGCACTGTAATTCTACATCAGCCCAGATTTAATCTCTCTGCTTTGTGTTAAGATGCTGCCTTCAAAATCCTGAACCCTAAGGCTGTTCCCAAATTCTTCCGACTTAACAGTCACAATGCCATACTTGAATTCCTTTTGGAGGTAGTGTTTTTTTTTGCCTTTTCTATTACACATACCATACACTTTATATACTTTGATAGCACCCTGCCTAAGGGAAATGCCACTTGATAGTGCTAAACCCTTTTTCTCTGTGTCCCCCAGGGAACACCAGAGATAAAGGAGCACTACATTGACTCTAAAAAGGATGTGGACCGACACCTGAAGTTCAGCTGTGAGCAGTTCATCCAGCAGCAGACTCGGATCTTTGTGGGAACCCTTGAGGAGTTTCTTACCAAGGTAACAGTTCGAGCGAAGGCTTACTTAGCCTCAGGCAGTGATGGCTCATTCTGACCTTCAGTTTTTACCTTCTTTAAAAATGTTTTTTTTATCATTTGCTTTTCCACCTATCACTGACAGTCTCAGTATTATCATAGATAAAAATATCATTTTTTTTTATCTGGTATATTTAATTTGGTTTTACTTATTACTGTATGTACACTATATATACTCCTGTTTATTGTACCCTGGCTTTTTTCATTTCAGTATTTGTGCTGCAACAATTTGCCTGTCTGTGATTCTGCTTTGAAGTTTCTGTTATTTATGTAAACACTCATCTTTGTCTGATTCAAGACAGGATTGAATTGCCTCAAGAGGCAGCACAGCCTCTTGTTCATATTTGCAATGGTCAGAGTAAATGGCACAAATCAAGTATTTCCAACTGTAAAGTTTTGTTTTGACTGTGTCTGCACTCAGGTTGCAGCTCTTAAAGCTATGGCTAACCAAGGTGGTCCCACCTACAGTCTGTCTCAGCAACCTTGGGCACAGCCAGGTAAGATTTATCTCAGGAATCGCCACTGGCACTGTACTGTAATTTATCAAAACTTGTATAGCACATGCTAGAGGGCATGTCAATGTTTTTTTTTTTTTCCTTTACTACAATTTTTTTTTCCTTGCAGCAAAGATCAACGATATAGTGATGGCTACCTACCGGGTGATGAAGAGCAAGCTGCCAAGCACTTTACAGAGCATGTCCTTGTACTTAGCCAACAGAGACACAGAGTTCATCCTTTTCAAGCCTGTCCGGGTGGGTGGCAGAAATGCTACAGTGTAACATGTACTGCATGAATCAGTTTCTTTTTAAGTCGTTGTCAAACTTGGAGTATTTATACAGCAGGAATACTAATCAGCATATTTTTTAAATAATATAATAAAAAGAATTACTAGTCTATTTGGCAGCGCTGCTTGCTGATGTGACCATGTCAACCATCTTCTCACAAATTTGAGAAATCATGCATTACATACATGTATTTATGTGTTTGTCACTGTAGCAGGAGGCCTGTCAGTCATTTAGAGCTTTAGTTAATAATCCTGTGTTTTGAAATCCAGGTCTGAGGCCGAACCCTTTGTTTCCATTTGGCATGCAGATTGTGCCTTTAGCTATAATTTATCAGAGTGATTGAACTATAATAGAGAAATCTTTTTGCTGCCTGTGTAGTGTTCATCAAGGTGCCAGGTGAAGCTGAATGAGAGAGAAGCAAAAATCTGCTGTTGACATGGAAACAAGATACTGAGGGGACATAGGTCAGATGGAAATGTAGTGTTAATTTCCCTCTAGCACTTAGTAATCGGATGGCTTTTTCCACAGAATAACATCCAGCAGGTGTTCCAAAGACTGCATGCCTTTCTTCAGGAGGAATACAGCGGAGAGGACCTTCAAATCATTGCATGTCCATCTATGGAACAGGTATAGTACTGTGAAATTAGTACAGCCCAAAGGCACCTAACATAGTTTTAATAGTCCTACTGCAACATCCAAAATGGCTGAGAGCATCTTTAGTGGGGAAATGTTAGATAATTTATGCCAGGTAAGTCTTGGTGAGCTCTCATAATTTTCCATGGCTCTCTTTCAGATTAACCTACTGCTGTCTGTGAATAAGTAATGCACATGTTCAATGCGGTGAACGTCCTCTGGATAGAAATGCAATGCTACAAGTCCAACCATGACCAGGAGTCATGACCAGAGAACTGCTTTCGGGCTGAAGTGATGGCACAAAGAAAATCCTGCACTAGGCCAAAGATTCTCAGACAGAGGCTCAAATGGCTACAACTATGATGAGCTTCAGGTATTCATGTTGAAGTCCATAACAAACCGGGAAGTGGAGGGTAGTATTTTGGGTTCTGAGTTGATAATTTTGTTTGCCTTTTGTGAACTAAAACTGAAGGTGGTATTGTAGTTAAGGTTGTTTTCATGTAGGAGAAATCCATTTTGAGTAGGGTGGATTTGGATCGCTGTTGCATCAGTCTTAACACAAAATCGTTGTGAATAAAAAGAATTTGCACACTATGAGGGTGAGGGGGGGGTGAAGTGGATGAGAGTGTTTTGTGTTAAGATGTGCAAATACAGGCACTAAAGGATTTCACATCAGCCAGGTAGCTAATGGCCAGTTAGGGAATGCCTAGATTCCCTTGATGGGCTTGGAAGGATAAGTGATAAAATGCTGCAAAATATTTTATTCCTCACTTTTTAAATTGTAGCATTCTTTGTAACACATTCAGTAAAATTCTATAATGGCCTGGTGAGCTACAGGATACTCAGGTCCTCTGATCATAGCAAAACCGACACAGCTGTTCTTTCCCTGCCAGATGTTTTATTAAGATTCTTCCACCCTCTTGTGAATGGTTTTCTTATGCTGTTGCAAATATGTAAAGATATGATGAAATCTTATTTTATACTTTTTTCTTTTATACTTACATTGAAAAAACTACAATACTTTTACTCTCATATTAACGGGCCATTTTGTTCTGTATATGATTTCTGGTCCCTGGTGAGTAACAACGGTAACAGGACATTTGCTTTGATGTGTCCCATGTAAAATTATGTGTACAGTTATACTATTTATGAACATTCTGATTAAAAAAAAAAAAAGTTAATGATGTTTGGTTTTATTTCCAGAAAGCACTTTATCATTGAATTAAAATTCAGGAAACGTTACAAGTCACTTCACATAAATGAGAAACTGCGATTCAAGGACATCGTCGACTTTAGGGGGTCTTCTTGGCACACTGTTGTTGTTTCACTGGCAGCTGCTGTCTTTCCATCTGTGAGATGAGGCTTTGCTGGGGCTTGACCTTCTGTGGACTGACACTCTTTTGATAGGTAATCAGGGACTGGATGTTCTGGAGCAGGACATTGATCTCCGCACTCTTCTGCTGCAGATACCTCTGAAGCATGTCAGGCCCCGGCTGCATTAGACCTTTGCCTTGATTCAGCTGTGACAGCAAAGAAATACAAAATAACTGAACATTTGGCCTGAATTTGGATCTAGTTTTGACATGCCTTGCGTTGGTACAAATAAATTTTACACACCATGTTAACTTACTTTCAGTTTTGCCCCTACATTAAGTTGTATGCTATATTTGTCATGTGCAAAATTGATGTAGATGTGCTCCTGAGATTGGATACGGATGTTGAGGTTAGGGCTCAGTGTCAGGCAGAGAGGCTGGTAGGGTGGAGCATGAACATGATGCTTATTGTCCAGCCAGCTCCAATGTTTCTTCACATCTCCTGTGTCACTGTAGTAGGTACCTTCCCATGGAGTCAGATTCACCCTAATAAATAGAAGCAGTGTGGTAATTATAAACCCCAGGCAGGGTTATATTTCCGTCTGCTGTCTATTAATACTTTTTATGCTACATGCTACAGAAAGTTCCCGATTTAATGTCTCATAGTTACAGTGTGAAATAAATTTATTAGGAATGATTAAACAACCAATAATACCATATACATCCATTGTTGTGAAAGCAGGTACCCCGTCCTCTGGTTATGAAAACTGCCTGAATTCGGGGCTTCTGCTCACTGTCTTCCAGGACCACCACACTAGAGCCGTCAGCTGATTGTGCAGCAGATATAAGAATAGCAAGCCTTCCTGTTGGGTAGCTTTTTATATGATTAAGGTGAACAATTAAACATTAAGTATTTTGGATATTCTGTCAGTAAGTTGGCAGGTTTGCCTTAAAGGATACCACACGTGCCCAGTTCCATCCGGAAAAATCACAATAAATATTTGGCCGCTTTCGTAGTGTTTGACCAGTGGTGTCTCCCTCTGTTGAACCAAACACATTTATTCATTGATCTAACCTTGTGTGCACTCAACTCTAGTCATGATAAGGAATTACACAAGTGATTGTCAAAAAATATCTTGATTTGAGGATATAAGAATACCTTCAGTCCAGCATTATCTCTGTTAAAAGCGAACATATTTCCAGACTCCATGATTTCTATTTGAGGGAATGAAACTTCTTTCTCAACAGTCCAAAGATCTTCTGTGAGTTGACCGTGTAGGGTGACAGATGCATGTTGTCCTGTAATGTTGTTAAACGTCATGGATACAGCAATGGGAAAGATAGTGAATTGAAATCAAAGTAAATTAAATCTGCATGAGATATCTGTCTGGTAGATGGTGGGTGTGTAACCTATTTTAGGAGTCTGATGATATAAGCTCCTTTTAGCTTCCAAACCTTTCAACCTGTAGCATATCATGGAAAATTTAGCATCAGAGATCCAGTGTCACGGAAATTGCATTTGAAAACCATTTAAAGGTGGAAGCCAATAATGGGCAAGTACAGTCCTGACCTTTGATCTTCATGCAATGCCAGGGTCTGATCAGATATGGTTCCTTTAGTGATAACCACTGCACCGTTTGGCAAATTCTCAGATAACTTCCATTTCTTCTTACGGCTGAAAAACTGTAAAGATAAAACCAAGTCTTGAAATGTAGAAACAGATCATTTCAGCGTATTTCCTATCTAAGTATACATTTACATATACATATTCATATTCTCACTGATGACACAGAAAAGCAAATTTTTGTGCTTCAACGCAAATGTTTAAATACCGTGCAATGATAATTGAATATTTTCCTTTGAACACCATCTGTCTGGATTCACATGGTATCAGTTCTTAATATTATGTCAAGTGGTGCTTGAAAAAAGAATCTTGATTTTACTTAGTTTTTTAAAGCTAAGTTTATCCAAGCTTAATTGTTAATTCTGGAACTTACATAACTGAATATTGTAGATCTCAGTGTATAAACTCTTAGAGTCTACAGTCATGCTAGCATCTTGGAGGATGCAGCTGAGATAAATGCTGATGACTGAAGGAAGAGTTAAAGGGTCATCAAAATTGGTTTGATTTATCCTCTGGGGAATATAAAAATCTGTACCAAATTTCATGGCAATAATTTTGTAGACATAGATCAAACTGGTGGACACTGACACTGCTATCCCCTGAGCCACACTCCTAACGTGGCTAGTTTTTTAAATTACTATTTAAACCATTACCTAGAAATTTATAATGGAGGGAAAATCCTGGCACCTAAATTCAGATGGATCACCTTGGGTGTAAAATATTTCAGTGCTTCAGATTAAGTATTCAGTAGTAGTCAGCTGTTGCCTATTGGCTGTGGCTTCCAAAATGATCCCAACTCCAAACTGCACATTTCGACATTGTAAATGAGCACTGTTAGTTTTTTTCTTGGACAACAGTGTGTTGCTGTATTAGCTGCACACCAACTCTCTCACCTCTTCTGGGTCAGCAGTGTTGTGATCACTGGTCACTGGGGGTTTCAGCTTCTGGCAGGGCTCACAGTGCATGTTCAACACAGTGTGTAGCAAGACCTGTGATGAGCATGATCTACTTGAGGTTGAGATCTGAAACTTTATAGGAGTAGACATTTTAAATCACATTTTCTCTCCCAAAGTCATAAATACAGACTATGCAAATAGTTCAGGTAAGAACTGAGTTGTGAAAAACATGCCACAGTCTGGCATATTTTAAAGCATGTAGCAGCAGCAGTGACAGGCTAGTTCTGATGCAAGACAAATGTGGACTAATTGCACATTCCTTAAATGAATTCATATTTATACTAGAAGAGGAAAAGGAGCAGTTTAAAAGTGGCATTTTCCTCCATACCTTGTCCAGATTAGTTAAAGATTGTTCAGTTTCTCTTTGGCAGGCTGTGGGAGTTTGGGGAGTTTCCATGCTGAATGAATTCAGCACTTTATTATCTGGGGATATCTCCAACTCAGACTTCGTGTTTTTAGGAACGCTCTGAGGAGAAAAAACAAAGACACTTCATAATTTATTAAATTCTTTGAGGTCTTTAGCTTGTGCTTCATGAATAAATCAAAACCTTGAAACTCCATGTCTCTGGATACCATGTCATATCATCTTTCACAAGATAAAACTTACATTGTGACAAGCACAGACAAGGCTGTGAAAACTCATATTTAGTATTTCTTTGGCAATATTTAAATTATCTCTAAAGCACACAAAAATGCCTCACATGCTAATTACATCTATTCGTCATTTGCATAATGTGTCTCTACAAAGTGAATTTCAAATGTTGGTTTATTGACATAAAATACTTGGACTTTTATAGAGCAACCTCCTGTGCTCTGAATGCCTTAGCAAAGCTTTTAATTTGTCAAGGACATTTCTTCGCTGCAACTGAGAGAGGACGATTTTACAAAATACCTCATTATAAGATTGTTGTTGTAAACCTCTTCCCTGGTTTGTTTGTGGTTTGTACTCAGGTGCTAACCACAACTTCTTGTGAAAAGCTGTTGGTGTTTCTTGTTTTGAGTACTTATAGTCTGCCAAGAGAAAATAACAAAACAAGCAAAAAATTATTATGTAACATTTAAAAGTAAAGATGAGAGAATTATTAGAATGAAAATAGAAACTGTACCTTGACTGCTCTCTCCATCATGTCTCCAGTCAGTCAGTGTACCAACGCTGACTCTGGTGATGACTCTCCCATCGAACGCATGGATTGTCAGGTATTCGCGTGCGCTTACACTTGAATCGTTTCTTCATTATGAATTTAGTAGGAATTTAACATGCACAGGAGGTCGACACAATAAACTCAAACATTCACAATAAAACACTGTAAAATGCAGCTACCCTGCAGTAACTTCTGTTTACTGTATGGAAAGCATAATATTCATTTTAAAAGATGTAATGAAATTGAGGTGATATTCATGTTTAAAGTAAAATTTTGATTTTGTTTGTGGTAAAATGAAAAATGTTTTTGACCTGTATTTATCAAATAAGGCTATAAAAAAACATCTGTTTTTGTCTTTTAAAGACATTATTATGTGCATTTTTTGTTTTCTAACCACAGCTGCACCGTCGTGTGTGTCAGTTTGTGGCATTTCTTTCCTAACCTCTGTTTGTTTACAAATCCAAGATGTGTTGCTGAATCCATTTCATCAGATTTTCCTGTTTAGTTAAGTGGTTGAATCTTCATCTCTGCGATTTCTTTGACACATTTTAAAAGAGAAAAGACCACCAAAAACAAAGTAAAAAAAAAACTAAGACAAAAAATGAATCAAACAAAAACAGAATTTTTTTCTCCTAATGTTCCGTAGCAACAATAGATCAACAGTTTCTTTGGCAGAAGTGGGAGAAATGATGAGGAGAGAAAACTACAGATTTTCTTAAAATCCGCCTCCTCTTTTATTTGATGCCTTTTCTTCTATGCTGCAGTTCTCACCATTGCAATTACCTTTGATAGTTCAAGTCATATCATTGCATTGTTAAACTGCTTATCATAAAAAGTATATTCCCTTTTTACAAAATGTTGTCAGTGAACTGCTTGTCTTTCTTATCACATGCTAGGGAGTAATTAAAATCTCTACAATTTGTTGTCTTTTTTAATTTTTAAAGAAATGTGTAATATATTGCATCGCAAACATTGTGCTTTAGCAATACTGTACTTAATCAAACACATCCGTGAAGCAAATGTAAATTTAACTTTGACAGAAAATATAAAAAGGATGACGAAGAGAATATTCATATCTGTGTAGTTTTTTTCACTGTCTGCAATCACTGTGAAAATCTTTGATTGTAAATCTGCCATGTCCCCATCTAGTAAGCTCTGGGAATGACACTAATTAACAGTCTTCCAGTGGGTCATATATAGTGACTAGAAAACTGGAATAAATTAAGAGTAGTCTGCAATTGCCTCAAAGACTAGTCTACTTATGGGAGATTATAAGAATGTTGCCAACGGCTACAAATAAATTGGAAATGCTTTGAAAAACATCCCTTGTGCAATAACCCTATGACATTAACATAACCACTGTGAATAATTTCCCTAAAAATAAAATGAGACCTAAGTTGTGTAGTAACATGTATATGTAGTGACACGTAAATGTGATAAAGTTGTATATATTGCACATACATCCACTATGTCACATAAAAGTGTATTGTATTGTAATTCTCATTAACCTAACAACAGACATGTTAATGTTCCTTGACCAGTGTTCATTTCCTTGTTGTTATCTTGCTATGCCTCATTTCATTCTATATGTATATTAGCTTCTGACACAGTATGAATATAGTGACTTCAAGTACTGTATGATGTTGTTGATGATGATACTATATATATATCATATTATTTATATATATCATTATTTATATGCTACTCAGTTGCTATCATAACTCAGTATAACTGAGTAATACATTGTTAAATCATCATAAGATTCCTGAGCACTTAGCAAGTAGTGTACCACAAAAAAAGCTTTTGTCATATGTCTGTGTCTCTCCAAGGATGTCTGCTAGAGAACAAAAACCCAGAAGCTCTTGGTAGAGAAAAACATGTTATCGGGTGTTTAAGTTGTTCAGAAAAGTTGATTAATTAATTAGTTAATTAATTAAAGTCTGCAAATGTGTGACAAAAAGAAGTTTGAATAAACTGAGGTATATTGATAAGCTTTACACCACAAAGCACAGTTCTGTAATGCTTGAGTTTAGCCATTGCAAATCCATTATGCTTTGTTTACTTCCAGAACAAAGTAGTTGTTCATATTATAAATAATACAATGTAATGCAATGCAAGGATCACATGTGGTTTGTTGTTGTTGACATGTCCAACTGAATAGCTGCTTATGGTACAATAGTAAGTGCAGAGAAATTATTTGATGGAAAATGAACAGTTATTATCACTACTATTTGGTGTTTTCAGTAGCTGGATTTCATATAAATGATAACTAATCCCTAGTCAGGTAGGGTGGGATAAGTGGTGTTTCAACTAGGAAAATGGGCATGTGATGTTTTTGGGAGATAAATGGTGTGCTGCGGAGGACAATGGAGAGAGGGATGGTGTGTAGTGGGGGGGTGGTGTATTTAAAAATCTGTGTTTATGCTTTTGTGTCTGTTTACTTCTGCTGTTTAGTTTTTTTGTTTCCTGATAAAATAGACAATATGTGTGCAACTTGTGTATTTTTCTGTTTAGAAAACCAAGGACAGGAACTAGCCGCAACAACAAATCAGAAATTGTAAACGTTAATGTTGAAGGTCTTGCTGAGAGGAAACATTAACAGCTTTTCACAAACATTTCAGTCATCGCTCAGGTTCCGTGGAGTAGCTTTCTCTTTCAAAACCAATCCACAAACAAGCTGTTGTTTCCTTTCTAAGACTTTTTATATACCCCTGCTGAATTTCTCTTCAAATTTTATCTTGTCATAAGAGTGTAACTTTAGTTGTAACTGTTGTTTCTAATCCAACTGACTAAAGCTCAGACACTTACTATACGGCTATGGGTGACCACAAGTATCAAATACATGTTTGAAATAATGCCAGATTATCAAATGGTACACAGATTTCTGTATTACAGTTTTAGTTCCCATGTGCTTTTATCTTTTTGGGTGATTTCTCCCTGCTAAGCCTCTGGGACTGGGCAATGAAAGGGCGATGTGGCTTAGTATTGTGCAGATTTGCAGAGTGGGATATGCAGGTTTGCATCTTCCTGAGCAGAGAATAAATCTCTGAACTCTTCCTTTTGACATACTCTTCCAAAACATCTTGTCTAGGCTTGTCATGGACCTCTGGGCAAATGAGCTGCATTACAAAAACAACAAGGTACTTTTTTGCATCTATTCTTTTTACAGTGCATATACAATTTCACAGGGAGTATCCCAAGAGAAACACCTGCAGTGAGTCACTGAATACACTATATAATATATTTATCACTTCCTACCTTAAGCTTTGACCCCACGTTGAAGCGCACGGTATTTTCCTGATGTGTGAAGGTGACGTACATATGTTCTTGTGAGTGGAGGCGCACACTGATGTGTGGGCACAGGGCAAAGGTGAGAGGCTTGAAGGGAAGCTTATGTGCATTTGGGTTAAAATACAACCAATTCCAGCGCCTCCTTAAATCTCCTGTCTCACTAATGAAGAGACCTCCAACAGGGGTCAGATTCAACCTTCACACAGAGATTAGTGACATAGGAGGTTGGAGGAAGTTTACAAAACCTAAGAGGTCTTAAATATTTGGTCTTAAATATACAAAAGCTACAGTTTTAGCATGTAACAATTTTTTTTCAATTCCTATTGGAATAAAGTTAAAGAAATGTGTTTATTCTTTCTGGCAGATGAGGAGGTTGAAATCACTCTTACAATAAGTTATCTGTGTCTCAAGGTATTAAAATAAACCTACCCGTACACTAAAAAGGATACTAATAAATATATCCAATTAATCTGTACAAGAATTGAAATCTAAAAACACCATTTTGCCATTTACAGAGATTATACACCAGGCTACTTGTTTGGCTGGGAGCAGTTGCTTCCTGCTTTTATACACATTTAGCAATCAAAGTATAATGTGTTAGTTAGTGAGCTTTACAGGTGCTCTTTGTTCTACACTTTATGTTAACTTAAGCCAACTGCATATTTACCATGTGAATGAACATCTTCTCTGCTAGAAAGAACATAAACACATAAATAGAACTACTCCTTTAAGATGTTATTTCATAAAGAACTTTGGGAAAATAGTTACTGTTATATATACCAGATCATTCCATTGGGATGATAGCACGTGGAATAGCCTTTGTTTGTGAAAAGAGCTTTCATGCCGGGTGCTACGTCCTTGTCGTCCAGGATTATGTAAGTGAAGTCATCAGCTTCTGCAGAGGATATTACAATGGCAGCCTTCCCAGAAGGATAGCTTTGTCTATTAAGGAACATTTACCCTGTGTAAACCGTTATCAAAGGGAATTAATGTGTACTTTCTCATTAGCATTTTGACCTAGTCCTACTTTGTGCACTGCTTTAAAGGATACAAAACATTACCCGTTCCATCTGGACATAAGATGAGAAAACAGTTCCCGTTTTTGTAGAACTTTTTAGTTACTTCTTTTAGCTGTATCACAAAAATTATTTATTATATTCCCGGAACATAAAGTGATGATAAAGCACCTATTCTGCTTTAGGAGAGGCCACAACAACAGCAATGTATTGCAACAGTGAAATATAAACATACCTTTGGCTTGCCATCTGTCTCTTCTTGTAGTGTAAATATGCCAGTAGCATTTTTGATATCTATCGGAGGGATGTGAGGCTCCACATTGATGTCGAGAATCTCTTTTGACAGACTGTAGGAGGTTTTATGTTTGATGTCAATATGGTCTGAGCAGACAACGGAGAAAATCCATGTATTGATATTTTGTCAGTGAGAAACATGAAAGGCTCTATACTTCATATCGTCTTCATTTACACCAATTTGTGTAGACTAAACCTCAGGTTGCGTACTTACCAGAGTCTTTGCTCATGTCGTCTCTTTTAGATTTTGTCTGGTTTTGCAAATATCTCAGCCTACGTACATTAAAAATAGTTATTTTCTCCATAAATGGGATAACTTGAAGTGCATTCTGAGTGTCACATTGACATTTTGTTATTTTCTGTTAGCACACATTACTGTAATATCAGTATTAATGCAACATGGTATAATGAATTATAGCAGCCTCTACAAATATATAAAAATAAGTGCAGGTGCAGCTATGTGAAAGCTGTTGTGCGTAGGGACCTGGCATACGTGTCACTAACCTCTTGCTTGCTAACGCTTTAGCGGTTTCCCTCTGCTCCTTACTTATGATACTTGCATTAGGGTTCACATCAATCTTTCTATTTGCCTCATTCTGTACCAGCTTTTCTCTCTCACTCAGAATAAGGTCTCTCATTTGTTTTGCTTGCTGACAACAAATGAACTGAATAAAAGAAAAAAAAGAACTAATATTATACATCACTCTCTCTCTTTTTTTTTTACTTAAAGCACCCTTTTCTATGAACCATTTCCAAGCACAAATTGAGATGATTCTTTCATTCTGGAAAGGTTATATCTGCACAGTCATTATTGCCAGTGAATTTATTTTCAGTTTCTTGTTGGAAGAAAAATTCACTCACCCTCTCAAAGTCAGTTTCATTTTGTAGTAGCTCACTGTGTATGAAGGGCTGACAGAGCTGTTGGCAATAGTCACATTGAGCAAGATGCACATCCTGTTTAGATTGAACCTCAGGAACCTACAGTGCAGCAGAGAACAGATTCACAATCACCTCTCCACCTCTGATATTATAGCCTCCACACACTGCTATTACGGTGAAAAAGACCATCACTGTCATTTCCAGGCACTATGTAGAATATAGAGATACTCCACTAAGTCGACAGTACCTTTTGAACATGAAGAATTTGTTTCGACTCAGGCTTATATGCTATGAGACGAGGCAGACCCAGACAAGGTATATTATAGTTCCCTGCCATTGTGCCATCCTCTGTCTCCTGCTGTGAATATAAGAAACACTTATTGTTGATTCTTACATATAAGCTACATAATTTAAAACCTACACTTCTGTCTACATTTATATAGCCTATCATCAATAGACAGAAAAATAGACCAGGCTTTACACCTCTATAGTATATAAATTACATAGCCTAGACACATTTTTGGTGGCCATAGAAATGGAAATAACCTAATATGACTTGACTACTGCATGTAATGATTTGTGCTATGAGCGTTCTGTCTCTGAAGATTCAGTGTCCACACTCACCATCTCTGCCTGAAACAACAACTCTTCAATTTCTTTCTGAACTGCACAAGAGAGAAATAATTAGGAATTTGACAGATGTCTAAGTCATGAGAGGCACGAGAGGGCAGGAATAGGTGACCCTTTCACACCAAAACTGATGACATAGCTTACCTTGACAGCTGAAAGAGAGGCTCTGCTCCACCCACTCCCAATCTGTCTGGGTTTGAGAGCTCACCAAAGTAATGAATCTTCCATCCAGCGCACGTACCTCCATGAACTCCTGTGAGACCAGACTGCTCAGGACACAGAGACAAGTATTACAGTAAGCACAGACAAACTCAACTGCAAGTTGTTCACATTCAGCAGACATGGAGCACCATTAGCTCAGAGTAGCTAACAAGATCAAATACTAATGTTGCTAAGCAGCTTAAGTACACATATACTTTAATTGCAGTATTGATAAAAAATATGTATATATACATGGCTGAGTGTAGCCCAAACATAAACTGGTAATCTGTCTCAAGGCATGCCGGGATATAAACTGTAGTTCGCAGGTTTGTTGACTGCTAACCAAATTAAATAAGCCTTATTAAGTCTTAAAAGTAATGTTAGCAAATCTAGCTAACAAGTTAGATTATACTGTAGAATTTTAACAGTATTTAGCGTTTTTTCTCCTAAACCAGTGTAAGCAATCCCAACCATACACCTTTTCAAATGAAATGGCAAAAACATAATTGTTTGACTACTACAAGCTTATATGCCAAATATTAAATTAACAATATATGTCAATATTGTGCTCATTAAAAAAAAAAAAAAATCTTAGATAATATACTACACATTACTTAAATAGCTCTTTCAGTCAGGCTATTGTAAAGTACAGTTCCTTACAGTTTTTCTTTTCCAGATGAACTTGAGCATCTTGTTTCTGTCCAGTGGCCTGTGTGGAAAAAGTAAAAAAAAAGTTGTATTACTGTAGAACATGTAGGCAGCCTGTTCAACCAAGCAACTTACTTTTCTTATTTGCTTCTTCTTGTAGAAACATGCCAACACATAGTTTCTCAAGGTCGTTTGTCAATAGCGGAAAACAGATTTGAGTGTTCAAAGACAGCTGGAGTAGTTGTCTTGTATTATATTAACAGTGGGATCTTTCTAGTTGTCACATGTCTCGTGCTCCTTCAGGCTCCTCACGTTGTCAAAAAGCTGTCGAGCGGAGAAGTCACCTTCTTTAGGACTCTCAGGAGATGCAGAGGCCGTATCTGTCTGGTAGGATGGAGACTGACTCGTGTTTTAAAAACAAGATATGACAACTAAAGCAAAATGATGCTCACTGAATGATGCACTGTTCCATTTGGATCATTTTTGTTATTGTTCAAATGCAGTTGCCCAGCAGTAGTTAGCATCAGGCTCACATACGGTAGATTCAAATAGGCATATAGTTAAAAAAGATTTTTAGATTTTCTAGGTTTAGGTTTCCATTATGTTTGCTAATGATGACTTAAAGGTGCAGGCTCTGTGCCTTTAAGAAAAAAACTGACTAAAATACACATTTTGCTACATTTAGATTTTCTGTGGAACCTTTATGTCAAACAAGGACCAACTTTTTAGTGAACAAGAGGGAATCAGCTCTAACATAATATCCCTACTGAAGCCTAGAAAATGATCTCACTCTGAGATAACAGACAATACCCTTCAACACCATCCTTTCATTCAGGCTGATGCATCAAGGGAAGTAATTACAGTCACCACTGACAGATCGATGACTAATGCTGACAACAATACCTTAGTCTATAAAACCTTGATTTCCCTCTGCTGAGTTGTAACATTTACACCAGGCACAGCAACAAAAAGTACTCCTTTTGTGCTAAACATAAAGCCTATTTATTTCAGAGACTCATTTGATGCAGTATTTATATGTGTGCATCTAAAGGTAAGCTGTCATCATTTGCTGTATTTGACATTAATTATAATTATTTAGTTACTTTTTGATCAGCGAATTGAGTTAATCCATTACATCACCTGAATACTATGCTGTTAATCTCAAAGTGCCATGCTAATTATTTTCATTCTGCTTTTGAATCCAGTGTTGGCAAAAAAAAAAACATTTCAGGGTCTTTTGAGGATCAGTCATCAACAATGTGGACTGTGGCTCTTTTTCTTTTTTTGGGACATACTGTCACCAGAGGAGAGGCCAGTGATCAGCATTCAGAGCCATTCCCTGTAACTGAACATTATGAAATGACCTCCCCAGGTCTTTTAATATTGGAAAAACAGAAATCCAACAGCTCAGTCCATCCACCCCAAGTGGCAGGACCAAAAACATCACACCCTCCTATGTGCTTAGAGTCAGCTGGAATCAGAGACACCTTCAAATACGTGAATACTGTGGTCTCTCTGCTTGTGTTTGTTGTTGGAATAGTGGGAAATTCAGCCTTGCTGAAGATCATATATGCAAACAAATGTATGAGAAGTGGACCAAACATCCTCATTGCGAGTTTAGCTTTGGGCGATCTCATTCATGTTGTGATAGACATTCCAATCAACGCATACAGGGTGAGTTGTGCACTTCATGCCATGGTCTGCAATTACAATGACAAAACAATGTTGCACCTTTTCCCGTTGCCCTGCATTTTCTATCCTTTTCAAAAGTCCAATCTTGATTTGATGGTGGGTGTTTTTTTGTTTGTATTTATTGCAGCTCATGGCAGAAGACTGGCCATTTGGTTTAGTACTGTGCAAACTTGTCCCCTTCATACAGAAAACCTCTGTTGGAATTACAGTGTTGAGTTTATGTGCTTTGAGTGTTGACAGGTAAGCAGATAAGCAGTGATTTCCTACAAGAAAACAGTGTTTGCAGCCGACTTATCTTTATTTCATCAAACAGACAGAATTGTTTAGCATTAGCCCTTGAAATGTACTTTAACTGAAAAAAATGTATCATGGTTACAGAGAAAATATCCCACAAGTCATAACATTTTCTTATTGATTTTGCAGATACCGAGCTGTGGTGTCCTGGAATCGAATCAAAGGCATTGGGGTTTCAGTGTGGACAGAAATTGAAATTACTCTGATATGGGCTATTTCTCTCCTGCTGGCTGTGCCTGAAATTGTCGGCTTTGATATGATAACAATGAACTATAAAGACAAGCATCTGAGAATATGTCTGCTTCATCCCAATCAAACCACACAGTTTATGCAGGTAATGTAACTGTCTTCACCCAGAGCAACGGGATGAAACAAACAGCTTGACGTGTTTGGTTTGGTTGTCTTTTCATAACCAACGTGCAATAATATTTATAATTAGTCATAAATCAAAGAAATAATAGCACTAATGTTATTCCTCCATCCAACTGATGTCAAACACTTTTGTGCAGATGTCTTTATAGACCTCCGATTGTGTCTCTAAACATCATGTTATTTAATACTTACTCAGTGTATCGTTTTTGATCAACAGTTTTATAAATCAGTCAAGGACTGGTGGCTGTTTGGTTTCTACTTTTGCATGCCACTGGCTTGGACCGGCATCTTCTACACACTGATGACCAGGAAAATGCTGAGAAACACTGAGAATACCCTAAGTGACCACACCAGACAGGTGGTTGATATATTTTACTTTTAAGCATGCTTTTTGAAAAAGTCACATTTTAAACTTTAACATACATTTTAACATTGATCATATCTTTTCTTTTAAAGAGACGAGAAGTTGCAAAAACAGTCTTCTGCTTGGTGACTGTGTTTGCACTCTGTTGGTTGCCTCTGTATCTCAGCAGAATCTTGAAATCAACCATTTATGATGAAAAAGATCCTAATAGGTGTCAACTACTGAGGTGAGCCTGAAGTACCCTTTTTCATTGGTCATTATCTAGTGTGTGTTCTTTTCTGTTATTTACTTAATATGTATCCTCATTTTTTAAGTGTCTTTCTTGTCCTGGACTACTTTGGCATTAATATGGCGTCACTCAACTCCTGCATCAACCCTATTGCATTGTACATAGTCAGCAATAGGTTCAAGCAATGTTTTAAGGTGAGATATACTGTCTTGTTTTCAATTGTCGCTCCTATTCATGGTGCCATTCAGTTTGAGTCTAATATGGTGTGGGTGAAGACATTTTGATCCACACTGGATGAGTTATCATATGTCATCAAGGACATATGGAGTCATGTCTGTAAAATGGCTGGATTGGCAAAAGCAATGAACAGAAGGGGTATTAAGTGAAAATGTTCTGGAAAACCATCATCAGAAAGAGAAAGAGAGAGAGAGAGAGAGAGAGACACTTGGCAATCTACCAGACAGTTCGTCATTGAATCACAATGATGTGTTATGAGGAAGACAACATAGCTTCAAGGCACTTTCCAAGGGTAGAAATTTAAAAGCCTAGTTTACTAGTGCAGTGAAAGATATCTAAAACATGCTTTGATTTATTTTGGTATCATCGGATATTCTTCCTCTGCAAAATCATATACTTTGTCTGTTGAGATATGCCTTCTACTTCAATTAAAAGACAACTCGAAGCTAAAGATTGCTTTCAGCAAAAGTCCCACAGAAAACTTCTCTGACCTTTCTGGTTTAGTGAAGATAGTTATATTGATTTATTAATAAAAGACATACAACATAAGCCTTCCATTTAGATTACACCATAAATGCTCTCCATATAAAGACCTTGTAATGAGCCATTTTCTCTGTGTGAAGCTAATGGTAAATATGTTTTGTCCTCTGTCCGAATGTCTTTGTGTGTGTGGTCCTTCAGGCGTGTCTGTGCAGACGGTGTGTACCTCTTCAAGCTGTTACCCATGACGAAGTGCAGTCTGTTTTGAAGTCCAGAATGCAGGATCAAGCCTCAGAGGAAACTAACAACATCAAAGCTCACAAGCAAAGATCTACACCTCTACCTGAGCAGGAGAATGCCTTAGTGTGCTAACAATACTCATGAAGGAACTGTGAATTACTCTCTGAGTTCTTCACTATTTCTTTGTATATATAGGGCTGTTGAAGCAGATGCCAAAGCAGCACCCTGTTGAAGTTCCATCCTATTAATGTAAAAAACCCTGTGAATAACATGCACCCGTGTCTTTTGTACCGCTGTCGTCAGTTGAACATCTGCTTTGGCATGAGCAACCTGGAGTCAGACTGTTCAGACTGTTCAGCCCCAGGGCTTGACTCACTCCCAACCATTACATCAGATTTTACCTAGTACCTATCCTATCATGCATCACAGTTCTCAAATCACTGTTTTGGGCACGATGTTAACCTGGCACCCATCAACAGAAATCTTGTCACAGCTTACTGCCTGCATATATATCATTTTGATTCTGTTTCTGGATTCTGGAAAGACACTGTGCCTCAGGAAATTAAGTAAATGGGAATTCAAAATTATTATGGTGAGTTTAATGGGATATGGTGTATTATTAACACATGAATGTGTGGTTTTTTTTTTTATCTTTGTTAAGTTTCTTAAACACAGCTGCCTAAGAGTTTATAGTATTCTTTTCATTCTTCAGTCTAGA
>OMLM01007854.1:78263-95001 GCA_900302695.1 Helostoma temminkii
TATTGCAGTGCTTTCTTGCAGAAAAACATAATGAGTTAGCTTAAAAGGTTTTCTGTGTTCTGGTTAAGGTGCAAAATGGACTGTCACTACTGTTTATTTCATTCATGTCTGGATATAATGGAAAACATGCAATCAAATGTAGGACGCGTTTACTAGAGTGGTTCACTTCACACTTCCATTCACACTCCTAATGCCTCTTGGGCAACTAAAGGCAAATTTATAACAGGCTATTGACATATTTATAGGGAGCTCTAGTGAGTGCATGGGCTTGATTAACAGAAATCTATGCCATGTAATAAATCACCAGCTAAAGCATCCCAAATATATTCTGGTCAGTGGGTGCCGGTGCCAATAGAACATTGGTGAAAGAGCTTTTGGTGGGTGGTTACCAGAGCACCACAGTACCCTAGTACCCTGCTTGCCTATGCTTATTTTGATTGGTAATGATGAAAGCACAAGTGGATAGGAGAAAGCTCTTCTTCCTTGGCTGCTGTGGACTGCTCGTCTAAGTTTTTCTTATTAGCACAGGAGTGGAGGTTTGCAGTCTGGCTGCTGGGCACAGTGGGTCAGTGCTCACAAAGCTCTGTTTGTTCCCTGGCCTGCAGGGCTCCCAGGGTAAGCTTGGCTCCAGAGGGGAGACAAACAAAAAGGCACCACTGTCTCACACACCGAAGCTGCTCTCCAACACATTCATCTCTTCTACTCAACAGGGGTACATTTCTCTTCTTAGGAGAGGAATGGCAAAAGGAAACAAGTTTTTTTAAGAAACGGGGCCTCAGGATAACAAAACTGCTGTTGTTCTGAGCTATGTATTTTTTCTTAGTTTAAATGCCATTTTGAGTTGTTGCTTGTGGTGATATGTTTTTTTCTTTTTGCTTTGTGTTTTTCATCTCCTTTTGTCTAGCCTCAGACTCGGAGCTTTTTGTCTTGTGCTGCTGTATCAACAGATTCTGAGTGAAACCCAAGGAAACTGCCAAAAGCAACAGGCACATAACACACAATATTTAAATTCCATCTGCAGTTACTAACTTTAGAGATGTATTCGCTCCATTCCTGTTAAACTGCAGCCATAGTGCTACTAAGGTAGTAAAACATCTCTGAGTTAATTAATAATTTTTTATGGTATGCCTATATACACTGTCTGTCTGTGATTTCTGAAGATGAAATAGTGTGCAGGATACTCTTATGGCTGCTGTCAGGTCAGACATTCACTGTCGTGCTGCTGCATCTGCAGACCAAGTATAACTCCATTATTAAGGGGACTTTAAAATGGGAGCTGTGTGACACACAGCAGGATGATTTAGTTTAATGACCATGGCAGTGACAGCGCTGTGATGGAAATTGGACTCCCCCTGCAAATTTACATCACTTGAGGGTACTTGGGGCTCTTTTAGCGGCTGCACTCCAGAGCATGAAGCCATAGGGAGGTCCTGGATATGTCATGCTTGTCACCTTCCTTTAAGTGCATCTGTAGATGTGGGAGAGGGATTAATATTATATAGCCTACGGAAGCACAGAGGTTGTCTTATCAGCACTGCAGATGTGATAAGCACCCATGAATACCAGGAAAAATCTTCAAGCAAAAAGACAAGCATCTCTTTGTGTTGTTTCGCACTCTGCTTCAGAGTTTCAATGTGGCTTTACTGCCAGATATGGCAATTTCACTGTTGCAATTTGACGTGCTTGGCTCACCCTCTGTGAAATCCTCTTGATTGCAACATGGCTCCTTTCAATTATTTAGAAAGTTGGCATATGGCTTTACTGATTGTAATCTGAATTCTTTTGATTTTGAGGTATTCAGAATAGCCCTTAACGCAAGCCTCAATAACAGCTGTGAAAAAATATCACTGTGATCATGTTATGTGGTATCTCACCACTCATCCTCTTTTCATATAAAAACATTTATTTATTTAATAAAAATGTCACTTTTAAAGAAACATTTTCCATCATTGCCATGACACTCATCTCACATTAGTTCACATCAATGCAGATGTCAGTGTGCACAAATTGCATTGCCCTCAAACAGATTCTGAGCTGTGAATGGAAGTTATGGCAACCCTTGCTGTCACTTCAGTTTTATCAGAAAAGCACCCAGTGGAACCATGGAAACAACATGTGACACACAAAAAAATCCAGTGAAATCAAAGCCAGAACATACTGTGATTAGAATTTATTGAAACCTATTCAGTTAGAAAGGTACATGATCTGCTGAGCGTCTGGATTCAGTCCCATACCCGTCATTAAACAAGACAGAATGCATTAAGCCCTGGTATTACATGATGCAAAAATAAAATGATCACATGTGGATCTGTTGCTGCAAACAGAAATATTTTATTTTATGCAATGTATATGAAGTAGCAGTGAATGTCTAGAAAGAGAAAGCATCTTTTCCTGTTCTGTTCTTTGGGGTAAAAAATATTTTACTTCACAAATGTAGCGAGTTTTCTTAAACAACACCTAAAATGCGTGCCACCCACCAGCGACAAGGCATGATTACTCTGCAAGCTACCTGGCACCCTCTGAAGTTGTAAGGCCAGGGCAGGTAGCCACGCAGAGGCTCGCATATTTTCTGACAGTGAGTGTAGCTGTGTTGGCATTCTGAGCAGCAGATCCCCCGGTGATCTAACATGGTGTCAAAGGTCATGGCGCCGTCCTCACCAGGTCCTCCGCTGCGCTGCAGTATTGATGCATTGTTAATTTTGAAGTGCAGTATTTTTTTTTTATTTATATACATTTGCAATTCTAATGTTTTCAAAAAACTTCTCATCCCAAACACATGACTCCAGATCTCTAAGGCTGCATGAATTTTTATAACGACTGGGAATTTTCTCTTCAGCTCATAAGTTTGTCAACTTGGAAAGACAGCTGTTACCCTAGTGACCTGTAATTACAGCCACTAATGTGACACCTATTCCACAACCACAGCAGAGCTGGATACCACCCACAGCTGACAAAAGGACTAAATCCAGGTTAACACATTTCCTCAACATGTACCTCTGGTTCTGTGAGAATACATTTTTAACAAGTCTGGCTTCTTAAAGTTGGAGTTATGCAGTCATCCGAAGGGAAACTTCAATTCATGTTACTTTAAGGGCTGCCTCGGGGCTCACTATATGCCTCTTGACAGTTCATCTGAAATTGACCTGCACTAGAGTCTTGTTTATTGTAAACTGACTGAAGTTGGTACTCACATGGTAGGGGTTCTCAGGATTGTATGCTGACCCTGCAGTTGACTGTCCCCCTTCCTCTTGTTCCATGACTCTAGAGGTGCCATCATCTGTATGACTCACTAGGTCCCTCTCCTCAGCAGCAGTCTCAAGCTCCTCCATGTTAAACTGCCGCTTGGCTCGCTGTGTGTCTCTCTTTCTTCTCTCTCCATCTGTTAGAACAGCCACAAGAGGCGAGAGTATTGGGTCAACATCCACAGGACGCCATACATGTCCTTAGAGCTCAATCCTACATAGCTGGGGTTGTCTCAGAAGTCTTGAATAATTAAATTAGCAGCAGTGATATGAGGCAGTCTTGCATATTTGAAGATCATTCTTTTTTAATACAAGACAGGAGTCTTTTAGTTGTTCTCTAAAAGTAGTGTATGTTTATGATGTTCAGTTGTTTCAGCAACTTTTCAGACAAGACTGGAAAGTGTATCAACAGAAAAACTACAGAGTAGTGTCCACTAATGCACAAGGAATAGATCGTGCTGTCTGATAGCAGGCCAGTTTACCTAGATTTTGGGATGGAGTGAATTAATACATAATAGAAAGAAAGATGAGAAGAAAGTAACCTTTAGGTGAAATAGGTTGGAGCCAGTAAATGGGAAGGTCCCCGCAAAGCCCCAGAATTTTGTTGCTCAGGAAACGTGTGTCCTTCAGTGGCTGCCCCCCTGCAGCCCATATGAGGAACTCCTCATCAAATCTCACAGGCATTAATTTATCTGTCTGGGCAAGGAAAAAAAAGATAATTTTCTTGAATTTCTCAAATGTAAAAAGAAATTGCAGTGTTAAAAGCAGCCAGTAGATCTGCTTATCTCTCACACCATAGTTTCTTTTTCTCTCAGTTTACACTGTTGTGTATCACGTAGTGTGGATATACTATACCAGGTCAAACATCAGCGACTCTTTGTTGTGAGCTCCCATGTGTGGAAGGTTGGCTTTGATTTGGGATTTTATATAGCACTTGTCTCCTCCAAAGAAGCGGATTCCAGTTATTCCCTGTACAAAATCACAGAGATGCCATGTTTACACTCACAGCTTTGCGACTTTGCTAAGCACACAGACAACTCCTCAGTTGAACTACCTAAGGAAGAGAGAACAAGACAAATTCACTCACAATTTGAAAGTCATGAATTTCCACAGCTTCCTCAGCTCCACTTCCAGTTTTAAATCTCTCCAGGTTTTTGTCAGAATCAATTTCCACGGAGCCCTCCCTCACCTCCCCATTGATGTTCATACTGTAACGGACATTATAAACCTGGCAGCATTCAAAGTGGGACATTAAAATGACTGATTAGTCAAGCTATGTAAATCACACTGTACAAAACACAATAAAAGAGGCATACCCCTCCCAAAAAACAAGCTTGATGTTGCTTATGCTATTCCCCTGCACAGTAATTAGTGTTTTCTTTTTTACAGAAACACTATGTAGTTTGATCACACTGAGAATTTGACATGCAGACATGCAGTTTATAGGGATGTTCACCCCATGCTAACCTCATTAGGGTACAAACACTGCACTAGTTCTTCTGAGACAAATGTGGTATTTATATACGTTGTATGTATTTTAAATAAATTATTAAAACATTAGAATTGAATAAGCAATTTCAGAATTGTGACCGATTAGTTGTTACTGATGATTATGTAAACAAAACCTGTTTGTTTGGAATTTCAAACAAAAGCATTCACCTCACACTCACTTCCAGACATTTGTTAGTGACGCTTCACTATAATAATTGCAGCATATTTCTTTGTGGACACTTACATTTTTATCACTGACTTTCCATGGGTAGAGAGCAGCTATGGATGCACATAGCATTAACACAGAACCAATAATAAGAACTACAGCTCCAAATCTCAGGAGGTGACTGGTTGTAGCAGATGTCGGAGAGCTGGAGGTGCTTTGTCCCTTAATGTTCATATTGAATAAAGTAAGAAATTACACACATTGAACAAGGACCAGGAGTTACATTCACAAAAACAGTAGAGTTTGCATAATCTAAATGTTTAACATTTCACAAATACTTTATCGGTCGTATTTCTAGTATTGATTGAAACTATCTTACCAGGCATTTGCGGTGTTCAAAACAGCCAGATCCATGAGTGATACTTTGGACTTTTACTGTTGTCCCTTTCATGATGTCCTCTATAATTCCTTCTCTAGTGCTGTCGGTTCTATTTGGAGAATCACATTGTCCACCAGAAGGTTATTTGATACTTGAGTGTGAATGACGTTGCAGTTGATATAAATTCTTTGAGCTAAATTCTTCATCTGAATGTTACCTGTAGGTCCAGTTTACCTAATGGAAAGTGTCCATCCTGTGGTACCAAAACCTTCTAAGCTAATCATAGAATGGTCATTTTTGATCAGTTACGGGCAATGGTGCAGTGGTTGAAAGGAAAGTTGTCTAACTATTTTACATTTTACCTTTTTATGATTGAGGGCTTATACTTTCATAGTGACTTTTCAAAAGTACAGGGATTTCCTCCAGTTCTTTGCTGCTTAGGTGTCAGTAGGAATGAACAGCTTGTACTTCTATTAGCCAAACTTGCAGAAATGGCTCCTATTAGAAGTTCTATCCTACAGGTCAGTGGAATAAGTATGACAATCATGTGCAATTACAGACACACATTTGGTTAATTATGAATTGTATGCTTTGAAAAAAAATAGTTTTGGGTCAAGACTAACCAGTCCTCATCATTCTTCAAAAAGAAGAAAGATAGAAAGAAAAGAGGTTCAAATGTGTGTCACTGCTGTTGCTTAGAAACAGATTGAACCACATTTTTGGATAATTGCTAAGCTAGGTGTCAATCAGTGAAGTTTAGGTGACTATTGAAAAAAAATGTATTGCAAGAACATTTGATCACAAATGTAATATCTGAATGCAAATTGATTCCACATTGCTGGAAAACAGTTTGACTTATTGACTTATTGTGGGTTATATGCCTTTAAGGTAAAGTCAATGCATTCACTAAGTTAACTGAGGTTATTCTGTGTACTTTATGAATACTTTCTCAAAACAATGGCTTACTGTTGTATAAGATTATATTTGAGTATTGTAAATGCAGACAGCTATGTTTTTATTGTTTTTAACCATTTATTTGTGCAACAATGTGACAAAATACCACAAACATGGTAATCTCTCATATCGATTGTTTTCCACAGCAGAAAGGCCACTTTCAGCCTAAATCTCCATAGGTCATGCCCCATAAGCAGTAACACATGCTTCTGAAAATTCATAATAAAATTTTTCTTTACATTGAATCATTATGAAAAATATATTATGTACAAAATCTTGCATATTACACATGATACAATGAACAGTCTTATATGAGCCAAAAGACACGAGATACTACAAAACACTGCAACAATCCAACATAGAGTCAAGTAAGATAAAAGTATTGTACAATATAAAGACAAAATCTATTTTCATGAGCTTTTGAACTTTTATTTAAGAGTTTGTGTACTCTGGAATGGATATCTCATCTGTTTCCTGTATTCTTGCTGGTGTCGGTGGGCCAACAAGAATATAATCAAATTCCTGGTGTTGAACTTTTTCATATACACTTTGCAGGCCATTGGTTTTTGGTATGTGAGCTGGGTAATAGTTTTCCCTTCTGCTGTCTCTGGGAAGGGAAGCTGTCTTTGAGAACGTTGACAGATGAGGTCCACAAGCAAGACTAGTGTTAGGCCTTGAAGCTGAAGGGCTCCAGCAGCGGTCCGAATGTCCTAACACTTTGCACTCACTTGTACATGCCCAGAGACCTGTGGAAAGAGTAATGCTATCAGGATGTAATAAGAACACAAACACTGGCTCATATTGTTTAGTGTGTCTAAAGTGGAAAGACTCCAGTGAGCTAAAGTATAATCAATCCTAATGCATCCAATGGACTGAAACATGTATTGTTGTAACTAGCTACAATCTGTTGGGTATATGGCTTATATTAAAATAAATACGCTTTAAATTATGCTGTGGGAAAAAAAAGAGAATACATAGACAGAAACATGGATTTTATCTTAACATACTCTAATTTTACTGTTTTCCTATGGTATTTCTTTTGTATTGCTATTGTTTGTGTTTTGTGACACTCACTGTTGGTTGGTAGTGACTCTTTCTTGTGTACATCTCCACTTATGTCAGAATCACTGTCATTGAAGTCACTGTCCCCTTTTCCACTGTCCTTGCCACTGATGTGGGGATCTCTTGCTGAGATTGTTGTAAATGAATTACCCTTCCATATTGTTATTGGTCTGACAGATTCTTTCCCATATCCTGGCAGTGTAGAATACCCCTGCTAAGACACAGAATCACATACATTTTGGGTTAAGATGCAAAAGACAACAACATAGTATGTGACAAACTGGTAATGACTTACCTTTAATTTACCCTCCACCATTCTGGTGTTTGACTCAAAGATGCCCGCTGTCTGCCTTCCATCCTCACAATCTGTCTCTGTTGCATTGCTTGTAGCCAGGGGAGGTTTCTCTAGAAATGGATGGGCATCAAACACTTGGCCTTTGTGGTTGGCAATCACTGAATCAATATGACCACTTTCCACTTTCTCCACATTTGGTATGTGTTCTTTTTCATCACATCCCCCCTCCCTTGTCTCTTTTTTCCTGCGGCTGCAAATGGTTGTTATGAGAATGATAGCGAGCAGGAGGAGAGAGCAGCTCCCTGCCAGGACAATGATTATGGCTATGGACATGTCCCATTCAAAGAGCTCCTCACTGCCATTTTGAGCCAGGGAGGGCAAGCTGGGTAGAGCTCCTTCTATGAAACTTAAGTGTATAATGGCTGTAGAGGTGAGTGCAGGCGATCCATTGTCACTGACCGACACTGTGAGTTTGACATTGTCTGAGAGATCATACGTCAGCTGTTGGCTCACATGCATCTTCCCTGTGTCCTTGTTGATAGAAAAACCCAGGTGTCCCCCCTCTATGATTTTATAGGACAGTTGCGCATTTATGCCTTCATCAGCATCTGTGGCCTTTATCTGGGTTACCAAATAACCTGCAGGTGCATCTTTGGGCAGGAAAATCTCAGCAGATCCTTTGTAAAGGGGTGGCTCTAAGATAGAAGGTTGGTTGTCATTCTGATCAACTATTTTTAGTCTGATGACGGCTGTGCTCTGCAGCTGTGGTGAACCCCCATCACTTGCTTGGATGTGTATGTCAATCAGTTTCATTATTTCATAATTAAAACTTCTTAACGCATATATAGACCCAGACACTGAATTAAGCGACACAAAGGTGTTCACTGGCGATCCCATGATGACACTGTCCACAAGTCTGTAAGTGATTTTTCCATTGTTGCCTAGATCCGCGTCGGTGGCCTCAACTGTGGTGATGTAAGCGCCCGGGGCATTGTTTTCCACCACTGAAACTTCATAGACAGCCTTAGTAAAGTGAGGGGCGTTGTCGTTCTCGTCGCTGAGTCTGATGGTGTACTGAGTGATCTTTCTCAGTGGAGGTGACCCAAAATCCTCAGCCATGATCGTCAGGTTATACTCACTGATTCTCTCCCTGTCCAGGGCTGCTGCTGTTACTATCATGTAGCTGTCCTCGTAAGCCTGTCGGAGTTTAAAATGGTCGTGGCCGTATAATGTGCAGTAGACCTGGCTGTTCACACCCGAGTCTCTGTCCAAGGTGCTGATCAGCGCCACCAGACTGTCCTTGTCTGCCGTCTCGCTGATATAAGCAATGCCTGTCGTGATGGAGGTCATTGGGGTGATACTAATTTCTGGGGCATTGTCATTAACGTCTGTGACATGAATTATGATTTTACACACGGAGGGGGTCGGGTTGGGTCCCAGATCAGTCGCCTGCACGTCCAGCTCATAGGTGTTTTTGTCCTCAAAATCCACCGGACTCCTGAGCGTCAGGCGACCTGATTTATTATCCACTTGGAAAAGTTCTCGTATCTCATGAGAAACCTGTTTCCCGAACCCGTAGACGACCTCTCCGTTTAAACCCTCATCAGCGTCAACTGCGTTTAAGTCCAGTATAACAGTGCCGACTGGTGCGTCCTCTGGCAAACTGACTGAAAAACTATTTTGATCAAAAACTGGACTATTGTCATTAAAATCGGTCACTTTGACAGTTATCTTTGTTGACCCTGATCTGTATGGGTTTCCTCCGTCTGCGGCCACCAACTCCAGACTGTACGATGACTGAGTCTCCCTGTCTAGCTCTTTCATTAGCACCAATTCCGCATATTTAACCCCATCCGCTCTCAGGAGCACATCAATAGTAAAATGACTGTTGACAGAGATTTGATAGCTTTGAATGTAGTTTGACCCGACATCACCGTCCACAGCTGGATCTAAAGGGATGCGGGACCCAACAGCTGCATTTTCTGAGATCTCCACCACAGATTCCTTGTTTGGAAACTCCGGAGAGTTGTCATTGATGTCCTTTACTTCCACCTCAACGTGAATCAATTTGTATCGGTCTTTGGAGAAATTTACCACGTCAAAAGTAATGAGACACTGTAGAGTGTGTCTGCAGATTCTTTCCCTGTCAATTCGTTCCCCGACCGCGAGTTCCCCGTCGCTTTCTCTTACCCTGATGAATGAATCATTGAATTGTTTCATCATCCTAAAATTGGTCTTGGAGGAATGAGACAGACTCAAGGACATGTCCTTGGCAAGGTTTCCGATGACTGTACCTGGTGCGTCCTCCTCACGGGTCTGATATCTAATAGTATTTCCTTCGGATTGAGCCAGTGAGGTAAATAAAAACTGATGGACTGAAAAGATAAAAATCCACCGGTGCCAATAACTTATACATTTGCCCCGTATCATCTTTGTAGTAATCATTCCCTCGGTGTGCAGCCTCATTGTGTGCTGAACAGAAGAGACCAGTTCACCTCTGGAGTGAGCTCTCCATACAGCTCCCGCCTTTATGAACCGAACAGTGCTGAAAGTGAAAGTTACTTGCTCCTTGCGCGCAGCCAGTCACTCGATTCTTGCCTCGCCTTCAACACATCTCAAAATTGTGCAGTGGTGGGGTTTATACAGCTCCTCATGCTAATGAGACGAAGTGTGACCAATCCCTCGCTTTAGAATTAAAAATACCCCCTTATGAAAAAAAAAAAAAAACGCTTTCAGCCTGTTTTGAGAGTGAACAGTGAAGAAAGTTGAAACACAGAAAAAAGGGCAGAAAGATATGCAATTGCTTGAAGATAATTCCTGCACTGTTTATCGTCTCATTACCATTACTGAGTGATAGTTTACTTTAGCAAAATCCCATTTCTTCCTCTTTTGATGTTCAGTGTATTGTCTGAGCGTGCCTGAGCTCGAGCTGTGTGCCTGCACCTACTCACTTGTTTTGGTGAGCTGAGGTTTTGTTGAGAGCTCAGTTCATTTGAGAACAGCTTAATTATCTGGAGACACCACAACCATGAAAGCATCCACAGTCTCTCTGAAAGAGGGGTGATGCTAGATCGACCTTTCTCTATAGCTAGCAACAGCATAATTATTTTTTGTTATCTGCTATGTACTATAAAGGAAATATCATCAGTATTGTCTAGCACTATCACTTCTGTAGCATGTATACAAAAGAAGATATAAAGAGGTGCCCCCTTTTCCCCCCCAGAGATCATTTCTTCATATTTAAGTTCAGAATTGTTTATTTTTCAAGTCTTTCTAATATACAGTTTATGCCTTAAATCTTTGTTTCGGTCCTGAAGCACATTTAAAGATGAAATCTGGACCATCGTCTGGGATTCTGACTACAAACCACCATTTTGAAAAAATGTTATGATTATTGCAGATTTTGTTTTGGTTTAATGTGGAACTGGTCCGCTTAAAGCCCTCACATCAACCCCCTCCAGCAATGTTATGATGAGATTGAGAGACTGAGATAAACATTATCAGCCAACAACAGGGCATGACCTCACTAATGATCTTATGGGTGAAAAAAAGCTTTACAGACAGGATCCACAATTATGATTTTCATGTTCAATGTGAGCTTGTGATTAAATCTTATGATACTTTGTTCAGGTGGACATACATTTATCTATGTAGTGAACTTTGTAGTTTGTCAAAATTCAGCAGCACTACCACCTTCTATGGCTTCAACACTCCATCATTGCTACTGTACATTTGTTGCAGGACTGCACTGGATTGTAACATATGCTCCTGTGTTGTATGTGTAGAGTTTTGGCAGAATTGTATGTCAACCTGTTCAGCTAATTTACCAAATGTTCCTTTTTTGGATGTTTGTTCAAACCTCTTGTGGTGCTAATTTGATTCGATAGAGTGATTTTTTTCCCTCCATTGTAATTATATTTTGTTCATCCTTGTTTGTTCTGCTGGATTACTGAGAACCACAGAGCGTAACTGTTTTTCCATCTGACATCTAAGTCTACTCACAATTTATTTACCTCTAACTTCATTTAGGAATAGGGGAGAGTTGTTGAAGAAGCAGTTTGTTTGTATTTAGCTCACAGTAATTCATTAGCCCACAGAGCCCATGACATGCTGTAGTTGAAGCACTAACAATAATCTGAAACAATAATACTAACAATACCAATATTATACCAAATGATCTGAAATACTGTGAAAAGCCCAGAGAGACACATTGAAATCATAGAGGCTGCAGTAAACGACAAAGGTAAGTGGGCAATATTTTCTGTTTTCTAACTAAAGGAACAACTGCGACAGATTTGTTTCTTAACCTAAAGGTTATGGCACCAGAAAATATACTGCTTAGATAGTGTTTAGGGGCAAGATAATCTTTAATAGTCAGCTATAAACATCTAATTAGAGTGGACTTCCAGCATTTCTAAAATCACTATATCAAGTTGCTTTATGTAAAAAATCCTAATTTAATAGATTTCTGATCACGGAGCCTATCCCAGCTATCATCGGGGAGAGAGGCAGGGTACACCCTGGACAGGTCGCCAGTCTATAACAGGGCCACAGTGTGAGGCAACAGTGCTAACTACAGCAACACTGTGCTGCCCCATACATAGAGACTTTTAACCTAATAGGTTTCCTGGCTTTACAGTAGTGGTGCTACAGTGGTGCTCATTTTCTTCTTAATGTCAGGGGACATTGTAATTAGTGTGAGTTTAATAAAGTCTGTGTTGAGTAAGAAGTAATTCCTGTGATTGATCATCATTTTTGTACTTGAGTATTTTAACCTAAGGTTAAAAATGGGGAATGCACAGAACATTCATGCAATAAAATGCATGAAATTTTCTGTCTCAGTAATTTCTGCCAGTGTGTATTAATGAGTGGCAAAGAAAGGTGACAGCATATTGGACATATACATCTTATGAACACAGGCCTCCAAATAATGGAAAACACAATTTCCCTCTGGGATTAATAAAGTGTTGAATCTTGAATCTTGAATATGAACATGTCTGTCAAATTGTAACAAATTTGTTGGTACATTAAATTCAGGAGATCATCAGGATACATCCCCTACCTTGATTGTCTACAACATGTCATGACAATCCATTTAGTACTTACTGAGTCGGCATCCAAAGTGGCCAACTGATAGACATTAACATCCCTGGAGTTAGTAGCACTGCTAATAAACAAGAAAACAGTCCTATGTATATTGCTGTGGTCATATTTTTTAAGGTCAGTCGAAATTTGTCCATGTGAGGATGTCAGGGTTTAAGTACTATTATAATGTTTGAGTAGAAGCAAATGAACAAACAGGTTCAAACTTGTTGAAAAACAAATGTTTCTTCTTTCGGCTACATTTACAGCCACTGAATTTTACTTTAATGAGAACAGAGGTGAGATTCAGTGGATTACATTAAACCAGGTTAAATGGCTGTCAGAGATGGATTATTGTGCTACAATACAGTATTATTTTGAACGTGTAGGAGTTGATGAAGTAAATATTCATTTATAGATGAGAAATTTTCTTTACCAGATGGTTGTTTTCATTGTATTGTGACAATTCCAGTTTGTAGTAGCTTAATTTACAAAAAACTAATTTTGCGCTCATTATAACCTTCTGTAAGTTCAAGCTATGTGGCTATTTACAGTTTCCACAGTTCAATTTCAAAAAACGTACAGAAAAAATGATAGTACACGAGCTCAGGGTTCTACAAGAAAACTTTACTCGGCATCCCAGGCTCTGAATTCAAGCTACGTTTTATATTAATATTTCACATGATGTAACTTTAATACTATTTAAAACTGTTTTTATTACAGTGAATGCAACCAACAGTCAGAATTATCTGTCATAAAAATGTCTGCTTGATGCTGATGGAAAAACGTGATCATATTTTTGTGATTAATGTAATATAATTGTGTTGAGTGTAGCTATTTCCATGAAAGTTACTGGCACATTATTCACAGCCTCAAACAGATTGACTAAGAGAGTGAAGAAAGCAAGTAGCAAACCGAAAATGTATGAGAAAAAAACTATTGCAGGGAAAGATATTTCAAATTTACTGCTGGCCCACAGACACAATTCCATATTTAATGGGATTGAAAATGCATTCAGTTTCAAGGGATGCCTTTGCATTTTAAGTTCTCTAATCACTCCAGTCCATAATGTGCCTGAAGAAATGCCATGATAGTCTGCATTTGTGGAAGCCACTTAGCTTCTCATTCTTTTACAAAGATTAGAAATCAGAGGCAAATTACACTGTGGTGGAACTTAGCTCAACTCATTAATGCAGTGGTGGGAGATCGCTTGCCTTGAAGAACTCAGTATTCCAAGTTTTCGAGAAGCCAGACTCTCTTCTCGCTCTGTACGCCTGTCTCTCCAACTTTGTGTTTCCTGTCAGTTATTTAGCCCATGTTCAACTTGACGTTAAAATATGACAACTGAGTTATATTGTAGTATATGGCCTTTAGAAATAGAAAATATAACTATAGTTCAACATTTTGGAAAATACTAATAATTAATGGTTTTGCCAAAAGAGATATGAGAAGATACTATGTTCATGTCTGTGTGTAAACAAGAGCTACTGCCAGCAACAGGTTACAAACAGGAGGGAACATTTTACTAGACTCTGTCCAAACCGCCTAACAGCACCTCTGGAGTGTTTCTTGTGTTATAAAATAATAACATCTTATTTTGTGTTGCTTTAATTCACAGAAAAAAAACAAAGTGTAAAAGTGACACGTTGCCTGGAAACAGTCTAACATGTTTTTCTTCTTTTTTGTGCTGATTAAACATACAGATGTAACATGTTAACTGAGCTTTAGAACTGCTACTGGGAGGGGTTTCTTATCTTTGAACACAGTCTGGCTAGATGTTTTCAAATGTACAATGTGAAGGCTTTTTATAGTAGCTATTCCAGCTGTTCATGTACACATGATGATATCCAGTACAAATACAGAGTACTCTTTTTTTTCTAGACTGTACTTTGAGTTGGGGCTCAAAGAATTCTGTTAAAGCCAAGATTACATGGTAAAAGGGCGACAGTCCCCTTCTTTTTAACTGTGTCCTTTGTCTTCCATTGGTATTTACAGATGTTGACCTGTACTGCTGGAAGTGACACACTTCACATGGGTTTAACCTTCAAATAAGTTGTGTTTAAACACATCATTCTTGTACTCACCAAGGGGATAGATCGGGCATACTGTAAGGAAAAATGAGTTTTGTAGACTAGGTATGAGGGGCAATAAGGATACTCTTAGCTTATTATAGGCTGTTGAAATAATTTTCTTCAAAACATGCTTTTAAATCCAGGCTGTGAATTCTCTGATGGCTGGAGATCCCACAGGCAACATCAGATCTTTTTGTTCTGAAGATGCTCTTTGCTGATTAATTCAAACATCAAAATAAAACTCTGGTGTTTTCATATGCAAGAGTAAAGCCTTCAAAGTCACTTGAGGGTTTCAAACCCCAAAGGAAGTCTTAAACTCAAAAAGAAGCCAATGTTATGTTTTATTGATTCTTCTTCTGGAGTTTAGAGACAATAAGACGAGTGAATATTTCATCCTTCTCTTTATGTTTGGACTGAGACCTGTATCTCAGTGTTCAAGGTGTCTCTCCAGATATGTCCCATAGCAGACATAAAGTTATTAGATGAGCAAGAGAATATTCAGAAAGAAATTTCAGTGCTGGGAGCTTTGGAGGAGCCCACTGACAGTACGTTCAGGCAATTCAGACTGTCATTCTTCATTGTTCTTTGGGGAAGATGTGTGTTGTTTGACTTTGAATGTTACCATAGAGTTTTTAGACTCACAGGTTAGGAGTCTTGTTTTGTAATAATGTGCACGCCATGAGAATGAGAGTTTATGTTTTGGAATTAGGTGGTACATTGTGGGTTTTGCATATGGAAGGCGGATCAACTCAACTACGTATAGTAAGTGCTAAGCATTGTAGAAATTTAGGTCATCTTTCTCAGGCAGTGAGATTTTCTCTCTTTGTGTTTATTTTTTAAGTGGAGGCAGTGTTTTTCTGTGTGTGTGCTTATATGAGGGGGTTGGGGGTCATCTAATCCAGAGAGACCATAATGTCTCATATAATGCAGATGGAGGAAGCGGCTTCAACATTTAGTGTTTTCTTGCCACGAGCATTAATATGGCTGCACCTCCTCATGTTGTTTTGCTGCGAGCAACATGATGTTTGAGGCATGTGCTTCACAGGACTGAATGAGGTATAATTATGTAAATTGCGTTCAAAGGAATCAGCAATAGCTCATGTGGAATGGATGTGTCAACAAGGTGTCCACGTTCACTGTGAGAATTTGCTAATTACACATGACACAGTTTCTCTCTAAGCACATGGACACACTGAGACACTGTGGGATTTAAAAAAAAAAAAGACTGGGCTGTATATTGTATTTCTGGCTGAAAAATAATCTTCTCTGAAAAATAAGCTTTCATTTTTGCTGCAGGAAGTGTAAAAAATGCCCCAGAGTTCACCACAGGACCATTAAACTTTATACATGTTGTTGACATGTGTGTAATGAAAGTGCCTAAACTTCAAACAGCCTGTCCACACAGCAGCCTCTCTGATGCCCTACTATACAAAAAGGGATGATTTATTACACTGGTTATTTGTCTGGCCCACTAAATGCTTGAATTGTGTTTGACAGCAAGAGTAGATAAGCTACTTTGCCTGAATGCCTGAAAAGCACTGTACCTGAAAAGCAGAGATTAATCCAGTCCATAAGGAAGCAGAAACACATTGTTCCCTTTTTGTATTATATCTTTCTCCTATGAAACAGTCTGCACAGATGGCTCCTTATCTATTGTGAACTTATCAACATGGAGAACAACACAGAGGGGAATAGCCAAGTTACGATCTGTTCAGCTCGGGCTGCAGTTAAGGCACGTGATGGGGTGAAGCACCGAGACAATTAGTGGAGAGACAAAGTGCTTAGGGAGCTTGTGAATGACACTTGAGCACTATCAGAGACTGAAAAAATGAGTTTTGAAGTTTTTTTTTTACTCCCTCCTCCTCCCACGATGAATTGGCTTTTCAGATTTAAGAAAGTGCATGGCTGAAATACAAAGAGAGGCTCATCTATCAGCTCCTGAATAGTGAGAGAAAATCCTATGGCTGTGTGGAGGGAGTGGAGCCGAGAAGGGGT
>OMLM01007855.1:0-18150 GCA_900302695.1 Helostoma temminkii
TAGAATGAAGAAATGGTGGATTTTCAAGTGGAGAAAGCATAGAGAAAGCAGGGTACTGAGACAGTGCAAGTGTGTGTGGTTGTAAGAGTGCACGAGAGACAGCTGAGTATGTTGGCCAAAGTGCACGTCTTCACTCTCCTGAAAGAATCATTTCTACCAAAGGGGATGCTTATTTTCAGCATGCTCCCTCCCTCAAAGAAGATAGATTTTTACATGCTGTTATCAGCTGCTGTGTATTTTTTCTCCTTTTAGATGCCATTTGCTTTCATTGAACTTCTATTAAAACCCAGCACAGTGTGTAGAAATACAATCCACTGGGAATCTATGTGTTTACAAAACGCTTGCCAGGTCTCTCCTAATAAACATTTATCAAGAAAGCGAAACACCCTCTAACAGTCATATACTGTATATCTGAGCACTTTCAATAATAAAAGACTTTGACAACATCCTCACTGTGCATACGAGTTTGACTATCTCAGCCAGTTTCACACAAATCTCTTGATATAAATGGAGAAAGTCCTGCATTAGCCAGCACTTCTCACCGACTGTTAATGCCCCCTGTGCGTATGTACTCCACAGTGCCACATAATTTCATGCTTGTCAGCTGAGGAAAACTGTTTTTCCAGCTGAATGTTCCCTGATTACAACCAGAAAACAAAATCTAGTCTTTAACTTGAGAGAAAAGTGCAACATCCAGTAGCTACAGGTATGATTCAAAAATAAACGAAGAAAAAATACCTGAAATCAAACTATCTGCGAATAAAATGTGTCATCACAGGTTTTTGATTGCATTTATCTGCATGAAGGCGTATAAGTGTAAAGAAGTTGTTTGTACATGTGTACATAGATTACAATTGCAGCTTTGTTTTATATATTTTATATAATTTTTATATACATATTTTACATATTTTGTTTGAAGGAAATTTGTATGTACAGTGCTGCGGATCAGTTCCTGACACACCACAATCATCTAAAGGTAATGATGGAAGCAGGTTATGGACTTTTAGTCAAGAATTTGAGTAGAATCATGTGCATGAGGCAGGAAGAAATGTGTGTAAGTATTTGAGCTGTGGAGTATTTTGGTTTTGGCACAGCAGAAACTCCCACATCCTCCCTCAGATTTTTCTGTTTGGTTGTGTGTAAGTGACCTTAAAATGTGACCTAAATAGAGAATCACCACAATCCCCTCTATCACCTGCACTGTCTAAATATAGATGTACGCTAAGATCAGAGTTCAGAGGCCAAAATGTTTATAGAAAGAAGTGTTGGATATTATTTGTATCAATATAGTGATATTTCTTGGTTTCGTTTGTATTATTACTTTAGTTTTACATGGTTAATGTATGCAGATTTAAACACTCACATTTTAATGCCAGGTATAGTTTACTATATGATATTACCACTGGCATATACAAATAAAAGACAGACAAAGGAGTTTCCCCATTGAAAGCAAGTTCCTGTAGTTCTTCTAGTCTTCCCACAGCTCTGTGTGGCATTCATGTATTTAACATTCAGGCTCAGCATGTAGTACTGATGGTTTTGAAGATTTGAACATTGAATTATTCCAGAAAAAGATCGCACAGCTTCAAACTGATTTGAAACATTTTTTTTTTTTGTCGCATAGCAACAGTGAGTGAGTTTTTGTGTTTCTCAAAGGAGCCGACAGACTGATAATAAACAACCAGGAAAAACCTAACCAAGAAATACATCACACACTGTTGTATAGAGTGGCACAAATACCAAACACCAACAGGAGTCAAACAACATCAATGTTTAGTCAAAAAGGCACACGCACTAAACATGTCTTTCTTCTTCTTTTTCCATCATCCTCTCTGTTTCTTTCCACACATCTTCAGATTAAAATTGCACACTGTCTTAAAATAAAAAGGACAAACTAAAGTGGAGATTAAAGCATAGACTGCTCTCATCAGCAGAGGAGACATCTGAGGGATCTGGGAGTAGACACTAAAAAAAACAGAATCAGCTGGAGTGCAGGCTCTCTGACTGTTAAAAATTCCATCACACTAGTCCCATTTTCTATTTAGTCACTGACTACAAAACAGAAATGTGTTATATGAGAAGATGAAAATGAGGGAGACAATATAATGATGAATCTGAACTGTCGCGACATGGATAGGTATTTATAGATCAGGAGCGAAAATGGTTTATATAGGGGTCGTTTGGGTTCACAGATTCAGTAAGAAAAATAAGCCAAAGTCTTTGGGAACCAGTTTGTGATTCTACCTGCAGTTTGTGCTCTCAGTTCTTATACCTCTACTTTGATCTGGATCACAACAGTACAGCTACAGTAGTCATGCCAGCAAAAATAAATTCATAAATCAATTTTTCTATTCCACAGCGAGGGATGCTCTGTCGAGCCAATTCACAAAACCCACCAATAAACTCTAAAATAGATCCAACTGAGGTCAAATTCTCCAAACTTAAAGGCAAAAATTAATGCAAGAAATCTGAAAAGCCTGACTACTGGCTGGCATTAAGTGAAGAAGGTATTATCTGCCCTGATATTAAGCCACAATTTGCCTCGGTGAGGAAAGAAGGGATGTAGGGAAGACTGAATGAAGCATACATTTTAATACATTATTTTGAAGTTAAGGAACTCTAAATGTTTCAGTATATATATATGTAATTTTACAGTTTTGATTAACTTCACTTTCCATATCACTACACTGACTACAAGTACAGAAGACACCTTCAAATAGTTTGCGGATACAATAAACCAACCTTCTACTGACATCCAATGTCAACAACGTCAATAAAAATTCGGAGCAGAGGCAGAATCGCGCTTGTCTGAAAACAGCTAAAAGCAGCTAAACATGGCCCCTCCCATGAAACAGTTTACCTGACTGGACAGGACAAGGTAGTTTGCTTACGTGCTGACAATCAGGTCGTTGAAGCAATTAGAGGTAATGGCCTTGTTAATCAGAGCAGTCGCAGCCCCCATTCACCTCAGTTATTATTAGTTGGATTTATTTTTGTTTAACCTTCCCATCTGTCTTCCTTTCTACCTGTGTTCTCATCATCATGGAAACTTATCATTATGGGACCTGATTATTATAATCGCATGAAAAGGTTAATGATTGACGGTGTTATTGGATTTGCTTCTCAGTGACATTACTGATTATTAGAGCGCTGGGTCTCTTTACGCCGTACTGTGTCTTTCTGTATAAGTGAATTATGAATGGATTATTTTTCCCTTATTCAGAATTTGTTGCACTGCTCATCATAGCTGTGATTGCTGTCAGTTTCTTTGTCAAATGTTTATTATTCACTAGGCATTTTTGGATAAAACTCCATCTTTACATCATGTGAGTAACAGAGGCAGCTTCTGCAAACCTGTCATCTCTGTTCTGAGAAAAAACATTTTCACAGACTCAGCATAATAAATATCTCTAGATATATTTCTGCTGAATCTTCTCTGTTCACGTTTGTGCCTTATATTACTAATCCTGCATGCTGTTTTGTTTTTATAAGATTTTGGATTTGACTGTGAGTTTTCTTTAGTTGATGTCTAGACTCTTAATTCTCTCCACGTAAACCAACTGGCTTTGTGAGCACATCCTGCTGTTGTTGTTGAACATTTGAGGGTGACTGCAAATATTTTCACTTTTTATTTTAATACTAACCACATTCATCAGGTGTAGACAGTTAACCTTCTATTTCTGGTCTGGGACATGGGTCCAGTTCAACAATCAAACTGACATAATTTTTTATGGGTTAAAAATGACAACTCTTTGTGTTTTTGTGCACTGTCCTTAATACACCCTCTCTTTGGGCTTTGTGTTTGTTTTCCACACTAATTTCCAGATTTTGCTTGTGCGATTGCTTTTTAAAGCTTTTAATTGAAATACAAAGCATTTATGTATTCAGACAGTTTATTCTTTTCCTTAATTTTTTCTTTTCCTACCCCCTACTGTTTACAGTCATTTTTATAGGTCTCTTTTATTCCATATTAGATTTTCTTGGCTCTTATTAAGTTTTGGGTTATTTGTATTTGTAACTTCTGTGGATCCCATTGGTTCTGCTTGTTTTGCCCCATCTAACTCAGCTTCCCAACTTGTCAAGTTACTACAGAGTACAAATGTTCATGTTACTACCAGAAAGACTATTTACAATGTTGAACTATCAGACACAGAAATAGCCTGGAGCAGCTTGTAACATCGAATATGGGCTAAGATCAAAATAACAAACACAAGGTTTCCTACCCAGGCGCTTCTTAAATGTAGCCTACACAGAAAATAAAAAGAAAATGAAAAGACACATTTATGTCCATATTTGAATTAAACAAGAGAAAACATAAATGGAAGTTCTTCCCTATTTCCCATGACCCATAATGCAACTCAACCACAGACAGTTAAGGTCATACATTCAGGTGCTCTGTTAGTGATATATAATGTAAATTCAAATATTAAAATTTTTAAGAGGTTTGCACTGAGTATGTGGACTACTCACAATTACATATTAGTGAGGGTTTACAGTGGCCCTAATCCTTCTGTTTAAACATATTTTTTTCAAAAATAAAGTGTCATGTCATAGGTTCATCACCTGGACGACATTTTAGATTAATCCCCCTAAATCACTTTTCTGTTCTTCTTTATCCTGACTCATTTCCTCTATCTGTCCTTTCCTTTAATCAAAAACTGTGAAAACAGAAGCAGCACTGACTTCTGGACTACCAGTATTTTTATTATTAGAGTGTAGTTTAGTAGTAGTATTAGAGAGTCAGAATTAGGACGGATGAAGGGTTTGATGGTAGAATTCTGGAGATGGTGCAGTAAAGGTTATAGAGTGGTTTGATGAAGGCTGGTCAGAGGTGGTGCTGTACTGTACTACACCCGGAGTCTGTGGTGGTAACAGATTGTGGTTCCGGTCTGCTGCTGCGAGGATACTTGCAGGTTTGGGCCAGACACAGCCAGTGGCCTTGTTCAAGCCAAGTCAGTGACAAGCATGCTGGGTAATCATATAGTTGTATTCAATGCTGATGGGATTTTGTTGTTGTTGTTGTTGTTGAAGGTGTGTTGGAGACAAGATGTAAACACAATACAATACACAGAAACTGGTAAAGATGACACAATACGTAGTGGTAGTTTTAAATCACGCATTTGACTGCAACATCAAAGTGGTCCGAGTCAACACTGTCAGATTACAGACAGACAGATTCTCTCTGTCCATCACTTTAGTTTCTCTTGGCAGTTGATTGGCATCTATCCACCATAATCTTAACCACATTGCAAAGCAATTGCCTTTTTTATTTGTTTTAAGATATTCAATCTTGCATGGAACTGTTGCTGTTAATAAGACTGAGTTTTGTTAATCATAACAACTATCAACAGTCTGTTATCTTTAGTTAGTTTAGTTATCTTGTAAATGTAGCAAAAATAGTGTCCTAAATAATCACTGTGTGTCAACTAGGTTTGGGCTGGTTTCCTTTTTTTAAGGTATAGTCACACACACCCACGCACCCAGACGTGCGTGCGAAGAGTGGCAGAGCAAAGTCCAAACTGGTATAAGTTATTGTATATATACTTGAATGTCTGTGTTGCACAGAGAGAGAACACAGGTGTGTGTGTGTGTGTCTGTGTGTGTGTGTTTGTTTGCGCAAAGTGATCCCACGAGTTGAAACAGTAACTGGGACTCTCTCTCCTTCTGCATCAACACTAAAAAGGTCTTATTACCACATTATTTGTTATCATTCTTAGTAGTAGCAGTAATATTCTATGTGTATTTACATAAAATCAATTAGTATTATATTATATACAAAGTGTTTAAATTGTTTGTTGTGATGTCCCACAAAATACATTACACTAATTAAACACAATACATCAACACTAAGAACAAGACCAAACACCACATCTCTGACTGATCTTCAAAAACTGAACAGTGTAAATGACTAAAAGGCGTCTGATTTTAATTTTTAATCACTCAGCATGAGAGGGCCACTGACGGCGCAAAGCTGTTCAGTCATTATTGGTCTGACTACGCTCGAAGGTTCATGCGTCAGCAACATTGGCTGTATGGACACAAACAGAATAGCAAATGCTTCCAACACCAAGATTGAACTTAATTATCATTCACAATTAACATGGAGAATAAATGGACTACCAGGTGCTTTGACTCAATTCAATTATTGCTTCTTACTAGCAACAGACTCTTTGAAGGTCAAGGCCTTGCTGTATTATGGAACACTATGCATAGTACTCTAACAGCACAGAGGATTATTAAGAGACAAAGGGCTCTCTTTAAAAGGTTAACTATGCCATCTGTAGGGTTTAATAAGCACAGAAAAAGAAGGCTGTGTTAGTCTAATTAAGAGAGTGTGAAACTTCAGCTGCTAAACATGAGGGAAATGTGGGACTGATGGAGATAATTACTGTGGAGGGGCTGAGATCAAGCCTTAGAGAGCTAACAGTAGGCAACAAAAGTCCTAATGATCCTCTTTTTCTCACTATCGCGTTGCTCTGAACATTGTGTAGAAATTCTATGTATTTCCCATGGCTGTGAGTCAGCGAGTGACGTGGCCCACTATGTGTTTAGTGCTAACACACTGTGACTGCTAAACACTGCTATTGTAACAATGTTAGCATGCTGGCTTTAGCATTAAACTCAAAACACTGCATCTACTGTAAACAAAGGCGTACAGAGCCACCATCTGTAGACGCTTGCAGATCAATGTGAGAAAAAAATCTCAAGGTGTTTTTATGATTTTTTAAATGCCTTTCACAACCTCTAACAGTCTCAATATGACTTAATTCAAATACTGCTGCTACAACTGTGGCTTTGATTGATGCCAGTGTTCTTGGCCCTGATGTTAAATTCCAGCTCAATTTCGCTAAACTAGAAGGTAGTCGGTAAAAATAGCACTAGAATACGATGCTGTTCAGAGGCCAACTTGGAAGTCCCAGATAAAAGCCTTTCCAAGAAGCACATGTGAAAGAAATAAAAAATGTGAAATGGCAAAAATCCCATATGTGAGTCACCTGTTATGTCACGTTTAAGCCACATCCCTTTGTAACAGATTCTAGCTCTCTCGTAGGAAAGAGACAAGTGACAACAAAAGCTTTCAGCTTTGTCACAAGAGGTAATTAGGTGAAATCAAAAACCTTAACCCCTGTGAAAACAGAGGTTAGCAGGATATAAACTTGGGGAAGGAAGGGAATTAAATGAAGTATTTGATGGCACTGAACAAAGGATTTGTAGGTGACGTTGGGTCGGGGTGAAGGTGAGAGCAAAAACTTGATCCGGATTTAAAAGCTAATTACTAGATGCAAGGTAATCTATTCATACCAAGATTTCATGGTCTAGTCTCAAAGGACAATGACTAGAGATTAAACTGTGATCACCTTGTCTTACTTTTCCACGTGCACACACACAGTGTGAAATTTGATCTACTATTCTCAGGCTAAGAAATGACCTCCAGCAGATCAATATCATGGACTCATACCTTATTTCTAAAGTCCACTCAATTACCTGAGGAGTGAGATAAAGGACACTGTGCTCCACCTTCAGACGTTGGTGGAAATAGTGATTCATAATTCATTGCAACCTATTAAATCTGTGATGAATTAAGACCACACCGAATGGGAGCAGCTGTAATGACTGGTTGCTGCTGCCGTCAGTACAGAAGAGCATGCACACAGTGGCCACAACAATGTGGCTATGAGTGAAATATAATTGGCCTAGAAGAGGCGTTCATGGTAAAGATTTCCATACTTTAAAAATTCATGAAGAAATGGAAAACTATGAATGGTAGGGGGTGGGGATAAACAGTGTGATCAATGCTCCTTGTTGGGCTAAGTTTAGCCCTGTCCTACACTCCATCCCACAAGCCTGGTTCATAAGTCTCATTTATTAAATTCCATGACAGGTTAGATGTTGCAGTAACAGGAAAAAGGGTCTTCTGAGCAGCTTGGAAGGAATGAAATCACCCGGTGAAGGTGAGGGTGACAGAGATGCATAAACTCTGAGTGGGAATATTCATCTTAAGGAAACATTTGTCCTTAGTAAAGGACAGAGTGAAAGCTGCTGCTGCGGAGTCATGCTCTGTTTCAGTCCCCCTCCTCCCTGGTCCATCATACATCCACACTCTTTCCCTCGACTTCATTTGTTTTTGTCCCCTTGGTTGTTTTATTTATCATCCGATATAGCCTAATAATGTGCTTTCATGTTTCAATAAACACTGAGTGTACCATATTCTTCTTCCCTAAAAAAAACTGCAGAGACCTTGTTATTTATATAATTACAATAACATTGTGTCTAATCACCCATCAAGTTTCAAAATCAGTTATTTTATGCTCATTTTCACAAACATTAAATATGTGTCTAAAAATAGCTACCTTAAGGAAAGGATAACATCAGACCTGGAATAATTTTGAATGCCATTCATTAGCCTGTCCTCCTTGACTTCCCTTTGAAACGCACTTTAGCATGCAGCACTGTACGAGCACTGGAAGTAATTGGGTTGAAGAGTAAAAACAATTTGAATAAAAGTTAAAATACATTATATTTCACACATTCAGGTTAGGAAGACCATGATATACAGTATGATATATGCAGAAGTGGTGTATGTACATAAAAGCAAAATCAAATTCTTTACTCAAGCTGCAGTAAAAACTACATGTACTACAAGTACAAAGGTACATCTAATCCTCTAAGGAAACAATATATTTCAATAGTATTGAATTTGATGCTGTTGGTGTATAATTCTGGTCCAGATTTGTTTGACAAATACTGAAAATGAACGGCCACTGAAGTCTGTGGGTCAGTGATGAGCCAAACACAACTGTGAGGCTGATTTTAATGACTTTTAATGACTTTATGCTTTGACACAACCCATAATAATACATCATTTCTTAGGGGATGATTTTATTATGTGAAAAAAGGATCTAGTGACTAAAGCTGTCAAATAAATGTAGTGGAGTAAAAGTACAGGTAACATAAAATAGAAATACTCCAGTATAGTACAAAAGTGTAATACTCAAAAGTGTATTAAAGAACAATACAGAGGTAAATGTACTTAAATCTGCATACTGTATTTGACCAAGCATCAGACAATTTCCATGTTGAAGATGACAGATTCATGTGGACTAAAAGTTGATGGAACCCCAGTACACATCAAATGTTATTGATTATTTTGTGGCCAGAATTTACATCCTTGGCAGAGCATGATGACGTCCTCAGTGACTTTTGTCACTTGTGTTATTATTTCTTGCTTGTGCAGTGCATTAAAAACAGGTTACTTTTGATTTAAATGCTTTATATTCAAGTCTGTCTCATTTTTTTGCACTAATAGCAAATATGTTTGGAAAAATATAAAATATACCATAGATATTTTTCCTCCTCCATAAAAACATATTAGCACAGTCACAAGTCACATTTCTAAAGACCATGCAGTGTATGCATCAGTGGTAAAACTGAAAGGGTCATCAGAATATGCACTGACAACATGTTTTTCTTTTCCTGACAATTACTGTTCTTACAGTATGCACAGTATATAACACACTCTACCTTCTGACTGAAACCTGATTATTCATTTATAGCCACACTCATGATGGAGCTTCTCTATATTTTCCTCAATTTGATGGTTCATTTTCTGACAGTTTGGAGATTAGCCTTCAGCTAAAAGTGATCCAAATAAAACAAACATACAGACATTTTTTTTCCATGATATTGCAAGGTGAAGGGCCTGACAGTGAAAGTCACAGTTTGCTTAAGAAACACTTAAACTGTGTGACTGATGCTCTCCTATCAGCAGAGTGTGTGTTTGTGTTCAGCCCTCTGGAAAAAATGCAAACACTGAATGAAACACTCACACAGCTTTGTTTAGATAGGGTCGCCCTCCTCCACCTCTCCTCTAACTTTTTCGTTTTTCTCCTCGCTGGAGGCAGCTGAGTGCTCCTAATCAGCAATCATTTAAAAGGTCATGAATGAGATGCCTGTGAGAGAAGCTGCAGGCTGCAAGCTAACAGTTTGTCTCAGTCAACTGGCACAACGACTTGGCACTTAGTTTAACTAATTGGCTTGAGACTCCCTTCACTGTACTTTTCCTTTTGTCTTTGTGACTTTGTCCTGACCACTGCTGAAGCCTTTATTATGAATACCAGAGGGATCCTGTTATTCAGATTCCTTCATCACAACAGGTTTTGATTATTAAGGCCCATTTCCATCACAGTAACTTTTTCTGGGGATGAAAATGGACCTAGATCCACATATCAATCAAGTCAGAGTAGAACAAGTCCAGGACTAAATCATAAAATTGATAATAGCAGAACTCTACACAGCTGCTTCAGTTTCAGGGTCTTATTCACACTGTTGGGAACTGGGCAACAGCTAATATTATTTGTAACACATATGTGGCTTTCCTACTATGACAAGGTGAAATGTCTTCTGTGAAGGTTATTTTGCTCTGAATTTTTGATTCAAATGCAGCTACATCAATTCAGCATATTACAGCTATACATTAACACATATAACAGTTTCAGGTAAAGTATAGATCAGGAAATGGATACAAAAAAGAATCTTACCGGTCTCATTTATCAAGTGATACCTCATTTATTTAATTTGTACATAGACCAAATAACCCCTGAGTAAAACCACAGTATGATTGGTTCTGGAAAGTGTCACATTAGTTATTTTCCCCCTTCCAGTCTGTATGAAATGCTAGCTAACAGGTTGCTCACTATAAATTTATCTTAAGTGATATAAATCTTCAATCTAACTCTTGGCAAGAAAGGAAATACATTTCCAATCCTGAAGCTATGTTATGTTAAAAGGAACAGTTTAGAAAACAAACAAAGAATTTATTAGAGCGTCAGCTGAGAAGATCGATACCACACTCACACGTGGTAAATATGAACAGCCAATGAACAAGCTTATTGCTGTTATTTCAAACTTATGTTTAGAACTGAGAGTAGTATCAGTCTCATCTAATGAGTCACGATCAAGGAATACGTTTTGTTAATTTTATCACTACAAAACCTTCAAACCATTCTCAGGTTCTGCTGATGTTTTTCAGAGTGATCTAAACGTGTATAATCGAATGACTTCATAACAGTGTGTAAAAAGGTCTCAGATCTAATTTGTGTGCAGAGAGATGCTGGGCCAGATGGCTGAAGCCAGATTTACTCGGGCACCCTACTGTCTACAACCACAACTCTGTGTCCTTCTGTACAGATACAAAAGTGTAATTCTGATCTCTACAACCACACAGCATCTGCTGAAGCATTCTGGTCTGTGTGTCGTTGTGTGTAGCTCTATACGTGTTTGTGGAATGTATCCTTGTATCTGTTTTGTGTTAATTGTGTTTGAGAGTATGAAAAAGGAAAAGAACTGGAGCCAGGATGAAGTAAAGTAAACATGCAAGTTTGATTTGACCATTACTCTGTGATTAAATATGCTTGTTTTTTGTGATCCATTCACAATAATTTAAATGGATAAAACAAAACATAATATAAATTCACAGTATTCAGTACAGACATACAATGCAGTGTGTCAGTGTTTTCAGATTTCTGCTCTGTCTCTCTGTGTCTTTCCTCTCTCTTTCCTTTCACAGTTTCACCCAGATCGTTGCTTCACTCAAACAAGTGCCCAAACTGGCAGTTTGATGTGGAGTATTAGGCGAGAGAGCACTGTGAAATGAGAACACTTCATCAGCCACTTCACTGGCCTGGCAGACCCCTTGGTGACAGTAAATGTAATACAATATCAGCTTCACACTCTTCTGTGAAAAGGTTGCCAACCTTCAAATTTTGCCCTGCAAGAAAGTGTATCACAGTTTCTCTACTGGCAAACAAATCACACTCAGTGCATCTGACCTGCTGCTCCAGTTTCCAGCTTCCATGACCATGGTAGCAAACTGAGAGGTGTGTTGTTAGCACAACAATCACATCAGAGCTTCTCTCAACTCCCACCATCAGCTTGTAAAGTCTACAACAGTCTTTCAGTGTTGTTTTCTTTACATAAAAAATGTTTTACAGTAGACAAAATCTGGGCAGAAACACAGCCTGTTCAGTAGGTTCTTTAGTTTGGCACACTAATCTGGTTGTGCTGCTAAAAGTTGAGGAAAGATCAACATTTATTAGACCTTGCAGAAAGAAGACATGAAAGAAAGTGAGGCTGTCATGATTCCTCTGCTTTTACCTTTTGTCTAACTGACACATTGTTGCTTGTTTTATGCTTCTTTTCAGCTGTATCCTGTCCGTTCCCTGTTTGCCTGCTTGTTTACCTGCTTACCTGGTGTGTATTCTGCCTGGACCTCTTCCTCTGTCATTGGAGCAAGTTCTGCTCTTTTGTCTTTAGATTTTGGACTTGTTTGGATCTGTAAACTGTGAAGTTGTGGGGGATTCTGGATCTTGTGAGGATTGAACTTGTGAAGTGTTTTCAGATATGTCCTAATTACCTGCTGTTTGCCTCTGACAAAGCTATAAAATCAAGAACGCTGTGTGAATTTAATTATTTTCTTCTCCCTGTTGTCACTCTGAGTTTTCTTCTCAGCAGTCCAGACACCAGGTGTAGTGCTGAAGCCATCTTACCACCGCACAGCCACAGTCATCTTGGTTCCAAACCAATCTGGTCCTTCAGAGCTCTCCACTCATCACTCGCCTGCAGAGAATTATCAACCTGCCATCTCACTTCCCTGCCAATTGTAGTCTGAATACTTACCAGAGCACTTTTCATCCCTCTGCCTGTGCAGCTCTCAGGAAGACTTACCTGTTCCCCACAGAGCCATGCTGGATCCATCATAGATCCAAACACTGTTCCCTTTTCCCCTTTTCTTACCATCATTAAGACATTTTGAACATATCAAGAGTCTCAGTCTTTTGAGTCCAGCCTCACACAAAAACACCACAGAGACAGGATTGGACATTGAAGAGGAACATTGATGCTAAGAGCACAGACGATGACAGGATGGTTGGAAGGAACAGACCTATTAAAATTTTTCTGCTTAGTGGTGAGTTCATTCATGCAGAGAAAAACAAATAGTGGTTAGGAAATACAGAGAAAAGTCATTGCTCATTTAAACCTGCTATTAGATGCCCCATCTTCCCTCTGATTAGTCTACTTCAGACACAGCCCTCTGAGCACTGATTGTATGCTTGTATGGCATCAGACATCTGCACACCAAGCAACAACTGCAGCCGTGCTTGCTAACACAAGCATGAAAAGCTCTTGATTTGAGACCATTTCATGTTTCTGACAAGCAAAGAAAGCACACTGCCTTTAATTCTGATAGCTATTTCACAAATTTAACAGCTCCAAGAAAAGACTGGACTCTCATGCAATAAGAGATCACTGGTGAGTACAGCTGTCTTTCTGTTCGGCTTGAAGCTAAACTGTAAACCGCTACAGTATACTCAAAGACTGTATGCCAAATGATTGAGTCTGGGTTTCAAGCTTCATAAACAAAAATAGTGCTGACTTCAGTCCAGCTGGTGTATTACAGATACTGCTAATGTTTTACTTGGAGAATATCTGCTTGTGTTATTTATTAGTAAATTTAGGGTTCTATATACTTTAACAGGCTGTAAATGATGGGCTCATGGTATGTATGTATGTATGAATGTCAAGGTTCGTTAGTAAATGCAACATAATGTTTGAAATGTTTTATTGACTAGGACAATGGGACACTTAGGTTTATTAGTTGGACCACCACTTTTGTCCAGACTAAAATTCCTCAGCAATGATTGACCATTAGCAAAAACAGACTTTCTTATAGCCTCAAGATGTGAGCATTAACCATTTTGGAATTACAGTAATATTTCTATACCCACACTTTGTGGGGCTCATAAGTAATGAAACAAAAAACATGTAATTATAAACATATGGATTGCATTACCTAGATGAAAATTCTTTGTAGTCAATGACGTTGTGAAATCTTCTCAAGATGTTTCGCTAGGCCTTAAATGCAGCTGCCTTCAGCTGCTTGACCTTTCTGCCTTCACTCTTGTCTTCAATAAGTGAAAAGTTGCTCTATTGGATTTAGATCAGATGACTGACTTGGCCAATATCTATAACTATTATATAAAATCTCTAGTTTCTTTGCCTTGGTATCCAGTTTTTGGGGTAGCTTTCACTGTATGATTTGAGTCATTAGCCATCTGAATTAAGAAGCACTGACCTATCAGTTCTAAAGCATTTGGCTGAATCTGAGCAGAGAGTATAGCTCTAATTGATCCTGATACTTTTACCAGCATGTCAGTCCAATGAACCAGTAATATGAAGTGACACGCGTCAGATCATAAGCTGTTTCTTTACTTCTCCATACATCTGCATTCATAAAGCCCTCTCTTGGCCATAGGCCTTATAATAATAATTATAATTAATATTATTAATAACATTAATTAATAATTATCTCTCTTATGGCCTTATGGTGTTATTTAAGCCCAGCGGTGGCCCCCTACATTTGACACCTCCTTGGACCTCATGTTAACAGTGAGTGACCAAATGCAAAAGTTAACATCTCCAGGCCTTCTATCTGCTTGATTAATCATGGAGCAATGAGGGAACAGATCACCCCTGGCCATGAAAAAGCTTATTTGTCACCAAAAATTGTGTGAGTATAACAATGCATGTAATTCTTGAATAGTTAATGCTGCACTTTTGTCAAACCCCTTGAATGCAGAGAACAAATTCAAACAAAAAAATATATTTAGTCCAATACTTATGAACTTAACGGTATGTAAATATCAGCAGCCATCATGTGTCTCTCTCATGCTTTTGCTACTATGCTTGTCTAGCACAGTCACAATCAAACACATATGCACACATACACATCACAGAAGTTGTTCTTCTGCTGAAGTACATTGACCTACAAATATCTTCTGCCCTAATTCAGTCTGTCCCAGGTGATTGAATCTCTCAGCATCTAAAGCAGGTGTTTCCAGTGCCCTTCACCATTTATCACCTTTGTCTTTCAGAGCTCCCACCTGAAATTCTTGTTCAGCGTATGCATGATGATAATGCTGATGTTTTTTTCTTTATTTTTCAAAGGGAATTTTTTGGTGTGAATTTATGAATTAATCTCTTACTGTTTTTGTCTCAATATTAGCTTTACACATGGTTATGCCATTTGTAATTTATTACAGTTCAGCAAATTTCACACAGTATCTCGTCATTCCACTGATGCATTAAACGCTGACTGACAGCTATGACATTCAGGTGAAAGTTGTGCAGCACATGCTCAATGAAAGGATTTATATTTGTTTCTGTTTCTGTTTCTTGCACATACTTTCAGTATTTTTCTGGGGTTTCCCCTCTAAATTCTGGTTGACTGAATGGTGCAAATAGATGAAAAAAATGGACACCACCATTTCTCCAGAAAATGAAAACAAATCACCAACAGCATCGCAATCCACAGTACATAATTTCAACAGCTGTTGCCAATGTTAAGTTACCAACAAGAAAACAGCTCCTCCTGCTCCTCCACCTTTCCCCTACTACATAAAAACACACAGCTCTTCCACTATTTTCACCATCTGTCCCATTTATATTTCTGTATGAATCTGGGGTTGTGGCACCTGTTATGCTTCTGTGCTTCTGGGACATCAGTGCTGTTGCTGATGATGAGGTGTCTCTCAGAAGCCTGTGCTCTCAGCAGCCTGGCATCCATTAACACTTTATGACCAGCTCTCTGCCTCAGCAGTACTCGTGCATGCATAACTGCTTGGCTTTTCATTTTCCTCTCTCTCTCTCCATAACCTTAGCGTGGAACACTGGCTTGGGAGCTAATGATAAATTGCTGCAATTAAGCATTTTAATCTTCCACAAACCAGAGACAAATTTAATGGGGTGGAGCAATAAAGTGTGCCCCGTGTGGAGGGGAGGGAAAATGCGTTTGCGTATTTATTTTTGATAGGTTTAGTCCTCATAATGCAGTGGTTATAAGGATATAGTAGCGATAACATTTTTACTGGATAAATATTGTAAATGTGTAAAAATATACAAATTTATAAAATTAGTGAAGGTAAGGATTAAGTTTTAGAATACTGGATTTGGGGAGGGTTAGAAATATGATTTCAACAGTACAATATGAACTGGAAAAAACTGCAAAGAATGATCTGGATGCACAGGATTAATGGGCCAGAGTAATCAAGGTAAATGTGGTGGATGGTCGTGTTCTGCAGCACTGCACTCTGGTGCAGCAACACATCTGTCTTGCTGCCTTAAGATATTACACAGATTTAATGAACTGAAGAAAAAGTTTTCATATAGCAGTTGTGGATAACAGATAGTGCCACAATCAATTATATTCATTCTTACTTTCGATTTTCACTGTTTTACCAAAGTTCTAACTGCATTAAACATTAGTTTTTAACATAAATGTTTAATACATAATTTGTCATAAATTAGCCTGTCTACATTTTAAGTAATATTCTATTGTTTCTGTGCATGTGCTGGCATAATTTGTTTGGTATAGTTTGTTAATTTTTTTTTTTTTATAAAACACCCAAAGCATCAGCAACATGATTTTGCTTCAAAACAAGTTTATGTCTGTTCTTAGAGCAACAACCCCCAACCACTTTGCACTGCTCTATCTAACCTCTAATTTACAATATTGTTTTCACTAAAAATAGTGCACATTACTTGTGCGCAGTGTGCACTATCCTTGGCACAAAAATACACTGACAGGCTAAACGAGATGACAGAAACAAGATGAGAACAGCGGTCAGGTACCACGTTATTTGTTATAATCATAGGCATCTGTCTGTCTTGCTCATCTCTCAGCTGTCTCTATCTGTCTATACAGAATAGTCTATATTTCATGTCACTACTTAGAAATAATTAGAAAATCCAAATGATTCATACATTGATATTTTCACTAAATATCTTTTAGCTTATTTTAAGGAGACTTGACCTCCAGGTTCTAGTCTTTTAATACTAATACCTGCCTTAGCATTGTGCATAGATACATTTAACCCTATAAGGCCAATGGTATCATATTAATCAAATCAAATGTAATTCATGAAAAATCTTACATTTAGAAATAATTTCTTAAAATTTTTCTTTATGTTTTTCAACAAAGTGTGCAATACACACTCTAGTAAAAAAAATAGAATGTTGTGACTATTATTTGTTAGACTGGGCTTTAAAGGGTTAAAATAGGACAAATAATCATAACTACACCTATTAGCAAGAAGAGTTGGAACTGGCTTAGATAGGAGCAACAAAATGAGTTAGCTTAGCGTTGACTAAAATGTTATGTATTTTGTTGTTTTGTCACATCACTTATTTTCCGTAAAGCTCTGAACCTAAAGAAAGCAGCTTGTATCAGGTGCTGCTTCTGTAGAAAAACATTAAAACATGACATTAGATAAAGAATTGTACTTCTTACAGCTCAGTGAAGGTCCGCAGCACAGTGAACAGTGATGACAGCATCTTCAGTTGGAATTTTCTGTTTACGTTACCGAGTTAATTGTCCAGGTTCTTTATCTGAAAGACAAAAAATATACCTGAGTGGATACTAGAGTTTATTACAAACACACATACTGTATACACACTATAAAAGAGTCAGAAGGTAGGAACAGTTGGCTGCATTTATTTGAGACCGTCTCTGTCCAGCAGCTTTCCTCTGCATCATGTGGCAGGTATTTTCCTGTAGCATTGGAGATGTGAGCAATTTAAAGCACAGCAGTATATCCTCATGTCTTTCGCACAAACTGTACTCACACATGCACATACAGACACACACAGATGTGACATATCTTGGGTGATAAGTGCAGCAGATGCCATATTGCCTGCAGGCAATTCAAGGAGCTAAAACTTGAATACTGAATATTTTTCATAGACATAATAATCTACATCATAATTACACTGTTATAATAGTATTGGAGTGTTGAAAATATGTTTAACTTCAGGTGCAAGAGAAAGTTACAGAACAAAATTTGTGCACGATATAAAGCTTTTAGCTAGAGAATATTTTGATGTTTGACTTTATATTCAAGATTCAAGACTCAAAAAACTTTATTAATACCAGAGAGAAAATATTTGTAGCTTCTTACTGTTTGGACATCTAATTTCTATATACCACTGTTTCACCTGTACACATTGTCAGTTGCTATTTCCTACCATGTCAGCAACATATTGCACAATAATACATTCATACTAGATACAGTCTTTTGCAAGTTGTATGTTTTTCCA
>OMLM01007857.1:0-19148 GCA_900302695.1 Helostoma temminkii
TAGTTATAATTATATTTGTATATATGTCTTATAATATTAGTATTAAACTGGTTTTATTTGCCAGTTTAATTATTTTTATTTATTTGTATTTGATTAGCTCAAAATATGATAATTATAATTTTTATTTTATTTTATACAGCGGAGTATGGTCGCCACTTCGATTTGGCACAGGTTTTTATGCAGCATGTCCTTTCTGACACAAGGACATGCTGCATGGCACTGGATTGGGCAACCTCAATGTCTGGGGGTTTATGGAGATTGTAATAATAATAATAATAATAATAATAATAATAATAATAATAATAATAATAATAATAATAGGCAGTGGGATAGGGATATGTGGCCAATATTGTCATAATCAATTACTCTAATCAGTGGTGTTAATATATTAACAATACTTATGGACAGTGGCAACAAAAGGTAAGTGAACCATTTTCCATTTCCTTGATTTCTGCAGGGATCTGATCTTCACAAAAGTCTTAAACATCAGCAAACAAAACATGAAAAAAGCAACAAACAGTCACGATTTTTTATGTTTCTATTAAACAAACCTACTAAACTGTGGTGAAGTAACGGCGGAAAAACTATGAAACACCTGGATTCAGTTGTCAGTAAACATCAGCTGGAGTCCATTGAGAAGCAACAAGAACTGAAGCGTGGTCTAGAGCTCTTAACTTATACAAACACTCTCAAACAACTGTGTCAGTGTGATGTTCACAAGCAGCATCAGCTGAGAGCCACACCTCCCGAAGAAAGAGATCTGAGAGGACCTAGAGTGAAGAGTGGTTGACTGACGCTGTTTGGTTGTTTGTATAAGTCCAAACCACACTGCCACTCTTGTTTGTATTTGTTATTTTATGACTCTGGTGAAGATCAGGTCACATTTAAAACCAGGAAATAGTTCACTTACCTTTTCTTGTCCATGTGAGAACGACACTGACTCAGACAGACAATCTACATGTGACACCTCAGTTCCCCACAATGTTCAGACCTGATTTTCCTTTAATAACGATAGCCGCTAAGCTAATTCAAGGCAGCTAAACTCAGGCTGCACTGGACTCTGTCTGCTGATGGCTCCTGTCTGTTTGAAATGCAAACTTACACTTGCTCTTTTTGTTTTTAAGTGTCACTAGGTGGTGGGTTTGCAGGCGGTGGCAGATAAAAATGGAACCAAAACAGTATGTGATTTATTAGGTTTGTTTAGCAGCAGTGTGACTGAAATAAAATAAACAACGTAACACTAGCTAATGCTAATTAGCGATCTAACTGCTAAAGCTAACAAAGGCCAACATTAACAGTTGACGTTTAGTTTAACAACAATGAAAACGTAATATAGTTGTACATAATGATCACAACAAGCGTCTATTTTAGACCAGGTGTGTTTGTGGCTGTAGGGTGGCTCTGGAGCTTGTGAACTGGTTCTTACAGGATTCTTCAGTTAAACCATCTTTGAACCAACACCAAGTTCTTGTTGGTCACAGAGGGTTATATGTAACCCAGAAACATGACATGAACTAGGACAGCTGAGAGACAACGTGTCTCGTCTTGGCCAACCGACCTGGTGAATCCCTCTTTGATGTAGTAGAGGAGACACTCTGACATCAGAGGGTCTTCGTTCAGGTTGACCAGATGAGGCGTCTGCAGCACAGAGAGAGATGCGATGAGCTCCACAGGCCAATAGTGTCAACATAAACATTAGCAACACTAAACTCTACAGAACCATCATGATCATCATCACCCTTGGTCCAGTCGTGTGTGTGATGTAATGACACTAAACTCTACAGAATCATCACTACACACACGACTGGACTGAGAGTGGAACCAGGATCTCAGAGAAATCAGTTCAATCAGATGATCAATAAGCAGTAAAATGTGCATAAATTAATCATCATTAATCATAACCATTAAAAGGCCAAAACAATGAGACAATTTGATAGACTGCAGGAATAATGTTCAGCCTCATAATGACCAGGTAACACCATGAAACTAGCAAACAAACAGCGCAGCCTATGATGTTGTTGACAGTCAGACAGAAACTCACCCCTTTAGGAGAGAACACGCCCAACGTTCCTCCGTCTTCTTTAATGGACACGCCCATCTCAGCCAGCAGAGCCTCCCTGAGGAAGAAGAGAGGATTCATTAGGCACCTTACTGCAACCGTTCAGCGTTGGCAGAAGAGACCAAAGGAAAAAACTAACTTTACTAAAGTAATTAGCCCCACTGCCAACTAATACACTACTGTCATTGCCCATGAGACATTTACTGCTCCTATAAAACGGTTGCAGCGTATTGGATTTTATGTTAAATACCTGTAATGGTGCTTTTGAAGCCATTTTGACCACTGTTTGTTGACATGTCTGTAGTTTTTCAAGCAGAAGCACAAGTGGGAGGCTGATATGACCGTTTGTTTGATTGTTTAACGCTGCAAACACACGGACCTCGCACACTTAAAGACTGTTTACAACACAGGTCACAGATTTCTAGTCTTTGACAGGGTGGAAGCAGCACACACCTGACGAATGGGTAGAGTGTGGGCAACACACTAGGGGCCAGACAGACCAGTGCTGCATATCACAGCACAAACTCACCAACATTTAAGAAATACCCACTAAAAAGTGACTTATTTAGACGTCTGCAGGACACTTGGTTTTAGTTGTTATTTAGGTGGGATTCATCTAATGATTTTATGTAATGATTTCTCGATTCATCCAGCCGCTCCTCTTAGTTGATAGAGTGTCCGCAGCCTTTGTCATGCACATGTGCTCTGGTAAATGGCTGATTAGAAAAACCTGGTTACGAGTTTACTGGGATAATCAGTGTTTTCTGGGAGAACTCAAGTAAAGGAAATCAGGTTTCTCTAATCCCCTACCCCAATTAGGATTTTCATTTGCTGACAGAAACATGATTTCTAAAGCACATGTAAGCGCACTGACAATAATTGCATTAGTTAGGACTAAAGACAAACATTAACCAGAAAAACAAAGCACGATGTTACCTTTCCATACGAATAGATTCTGTTTTTCTTAGTTTCTCTTCCCATGTCTCATTGAGTTCAGCAATGATCTTCTCAGTTTCCTACAAACACACAAACACAAGATGTCAGGATTATTCCAGTTCACAGTTCCACACTAAGACAGTATTAGTCGCTCTCAGACTGTGTTGAAGTTTCTGATCTATTAGCTGCTGTTTGCATATAGCGTGATCATGGATGTACAGACAGAGGTTAGGTTATAAGTTATAGTTATAATAATAAGTTATAAGGAGCATCTTATTTTCTATGATTTCCAGCAGACCTTTACATCAGAGACAATAACAGAAAGCTCAAATAAATAAACATATGTGAATCGTGTATAAAACCTCTGCTTCTGTCTGTCTAACCACACTATCAGACTCTGACCCACCATCAGTCTCTCAGCTGCTTCCTCTTTACTGATGGTCTCCGTGCCGTCCTCTGCCTCCTCTCCATCCTCAGTCTGGTTCTCAGAGTCAGCAGACACGTCGCCTGCAGACGCCGGCTCAGTCTCACCACCTGCACGAGAACAAACGTATATTTTATTAAGGAAGCGCTGAAAGCAGATTGTTAGTCGGGTGGAAAAGGTAAACCTCAGTCACCTGGAGGGGCCGATTCCTTCTTAGTTGCAATCCCATTGGCTGTGAGAGCCATCTGCAGCGGGGAGGGGGCCACACCTGCAACAGCACTGGGGCCATTGTTGTTGTTGACTTTAAGAGACACAGAGAGAGTAGAACAGAGTCAGGTTTCATGTTTTAACAAGTAGGAATGTTTGATATGCTGGTTATGTGAAGAACAGCTTGTAAATGTCTGCTCCCTCACACACACACACAGACACACACACACACACACATACAGACACACACACACACACACACACACACACACACAGTTGCTGTTGTCTGTAAATACCCTCCGCTAAACATACTGCACATAGACATGCCATGAATACCAAGCTCAAATAAAACACACCCCACATGAAATACAGTTTATCAGTACATGACCAGTACTACGCTTTTATATCCATATACTGTGTAAATGTCAATAAAACTGTCACGTGTACCAGTATGCAAAAAACTGTATACAATACTACAGTAAAATGTATTAATTATATTTATATATTTATGTGCATAACAATGTGTATATTACTATGTTCATTACAGGTTGTATGCATATACTGTACTACGGTAAATTGACCTGCAGCGTGATCAGTACACCTAGTACACAGTCTGTAGAGTACTGCATATACTAGTATAATTCCTTAGTTATAATGTGTTTCTACAACTGTGCATGTTGCACAGCTTTACATAGTACACTGTATGTACTATACAATCACATAGTAACTACTGTACGTAGTATATTTAATTTGATACAATATTTGAGCCATTGTGTGTATACCAGTACCATGTACTGTACACAGTAACAAGTATATACGTGTGTGTGTGTGTGTGTAAAGAGTACATAATAGATTATAGAATATATAGGAGTATGTATTTTCCTATGATGAACTTTTGTCATGTGTGTATACCAAGGTACATAGTACACTGTGTACTGTATACCAGTTTAAAGTATTGTGCATATAACAGTTTGATTGTACAGTACATTAAATGTGTAGAAGTAGTTTATTTTTATGACCATCCAGTATATTAGTTTAGTTTATACACTATGTATAGGAATGTGGTCTATACAGTATAATGAGTGATATATTATATTGTGTATACTAGTATGTCATTATATATACTGTGTGTGTACTATAGTAAATCAAATGTTTATACACCAAAGTACTCTATATATATATATGTTGTATGTGTGTACCAGTACTATATCCTAAAGGTTTTTGTACCTGTCAGTTTTATATGGTATACTGTATATACACTAGCATGTGGTACAGAATATTTATATACATGTACCAGCGTTGTCCAGCAGCTCCTGCAGGCCCTGAGAGAACAGCAGGTTCCTCAGTCGCTCCACTTCAGCCTTCAGCTCTCTGATCAGTTTGGCGTTTGGATCTTCATTGATCACAGCGTTACAACGGATCTGCTTGGCTCGGTCGGCGTACCTGCATATCAGACCGAGTCAGATTAGATTAAACTGGATTTATCTCAGCCTCACAATAGACCTGTGGGGTGGTTACATGATAAAGTTACACAAAGGCTGACAGATTACACGTCAGCATCAGAATCTGACCTCAGGGTGCTCAGTGTTTCTTCATAGTTGATGTCAGCAGGACTTAGAGCAGCGATCATGGCCGTCCGAGAGTTTCCTCCTGAAACATATACGCATTCAAAGTTAATCACCAGCACTCGTCTCTAAAATCAGCTGTGTTAATGCAGTACAGTCTTGTACTACAGTGTAATCTTGTACTACAGTGTAATCTTGTACTACAGTATAATCTTGGCCCTTTCCCTTTTCTGTTACTACAAATGCAGTGTCCCCAACAGTGGCTGTATTTACCCAGGTTTTCCTTCAGTAACCAGGTGAGAACAGAGTCTCTGTAGGGAATAAAGTCACTTTTCCTCTTCTTACTGCTCTGCTGCAGGAGGCAGAAGAGCAACAATCAGTATTGATTTTAATATATGAACCAGAATCATCTATTTATGAGTGTCAGGAACTTTTAAACATCACGTGTGTGTAGATTTACCATCTCAGCCAAAGCTGATATCACTTTTCCTAACGTGGTCAGAGATTTGTTGATGTTTGCTCCTTCCTGTGCAACAAATATACAGATAGTAAACACACAAAATGTGACACCAGATAGATGCAAAAATGCAACAAATGGCAAGTGTGTTGACAAACACTGATGAGATTTGAGTCAAGCCAACTCTGACCTTAAGCCTGGTGCCCTTTGCCCCAGATGAGTCAGCTCGCTCGCTTCCAGCCAGGTCGACCAGACTGATCTTACTGACCTGAAGAGTAAGTAACAAATCAAAACCTTGATTATCGTCCTTAAAGCTACACTTTTAACGCAGGGTTCTCACAACCACATCAAGGACACGCACCTTCTCAGTGTCCAGACTCGTCATCTGGTCTCGTCGTTTTTGGGTGAAGACGATGGTGAAGACGGCGTGTGACCTGGACGACGTCTCGTTCATGTTCGTGGCGGCAACCGTCCTGTAGTTAATAACCAGACATAAATAATCGATCGCTGACAATATAGACTGCTCTTATTCAGTGGAAAATAAAAAGAAAAGACAACCAGTAATTGAAAAAAATACTGCCATTACTCCTACATATTGTACATATATGTACTTTAATTAGCTGCAGTGTAGGAACATAAAGGTTTTTAGGTGGAGCAGGTTTGGAATCAAAAGCTTGTATTTATGCAGTAATTAATATTTCCTATACCACGTCACTAAACGAAATATTTATATAGCAGGCTATTGTCCATACAATATGATTTTCAGCACCCACCACACAGCATTCATATTAAAATACAACAGAAAATACATCATCTGTTGAGTCCGATGAGCACAATCGTTTCGGATTCTTTTCTGGTAAAAATCCAAAGGTTTCTTAAAAGTCAGTCTTTCTTATTAGCGTTCAGTGATAAAAATTTAAAAGGTTTGGGCTTTGCCTCTTAAACCATAAATTGAAAAGGTCACTTTGAATGTCTGATGGGTGGTTTTTAGTGGAAGTTGAGCAGTGGAAATATTCGAACGCTGTGTTAATGGAAACTATCCAGCGGAGGATGACTGACCGGGCTTTGTTGCCAGCGTCCATCAGGTCCCGGATGTCTGTGAATCCGGTCACAGCCAGTTTGGACAGGTCCTCCACGTATGGCCCCAGGATGGGATGCTCTCGAACCCGCAGAGACCCCTGGGACGTTGGGTTCAACAGATCCCGAACCCGCTCACAGTAGATCTCCATGTAGGACACCTGAAGGTGGAGGAGACGACGTTCAACCACTTGACACTCACTGAACAAATCAGTTTGAAAGCTCAGATCAGTTTACCTCCACAGAGTAGGTCAGGTCAGGATCCGTGTTTTCTCCAACTCTCTGAAACAACTCTTCACACAGCTGAGAACAGACACATGTGATCACTGATCAGCTTCAGTCCATTAGGAACAAAAAACATTCACAGTTGTGCATCAAGTAGCATTTTCTCACCACATGGTCCTAGCTGGACTCAACACTACTCGTCTTTTTTGGTCTTCTATAAATTATGGTGGTGAATGGTGGTTTTAAACGTTTTTGGTCTCACCTCTTTCGAGGCTCCACATGAGCTGAGGTGACGCGAGGTTTAACAAATTACAAAGGTGACATGACGAGGCTGCTAACTGGTGTCAAAACAACTTTCCTGCTCCTAAAAGCGAGTAAAGTCAAGCTGAGGCCGTACCACGCAAAACACTTTACTGTTCCTCTTAATTTCTTTTGTTGAGGAACATGAAGCAGAAAGAAAAAGGCTCATCAATCTCCTCTTCTGAGGACATATCATTAAATAATTCTTAGTGGCGCTTTGGGTCCTTTTTTAAGCTGCTGGTTGAGTGTTTTTCCAAAACTCATTATAAAAAGCTTCAGATTACTCAAAATATGCTTATTTGGGTCATTTCCAAATGACTTTTCCATCATTTACATCTGAACCTACAGAATCACATTTCCTCATATCCAATATTGTCCAACATAGGAAAGAACAGCAAGTTCAGTTCAGTCTGACAAAATAGTAAAAAAAAAAACGCACATTCTGGATACATTTGTCTTAATAAGCCTGTCATTGTTACACAATAAGAGACACAATAGGTCTGTTTTGTGTGTTTCTGTCCTGACTTGAGGTTCTGACTCTTTTTCCCATTTTTAACGAGGCCCACTAAAGTAAAACTCACATAAATCTGTCTGTGTTTTTTCCATAGTGTCTGTTTTTGTCCAGCTAAACCAAACACTGGGCTTTAAAAACAATTACTTCATTAGAGTTGTTCATGCAGGGGGCCATCAGAGTGTGTTACTGTACCTGTGGTATGATCCCTTCCTGTGCTGGCTCCTGTTTGCCCATCATGGTGTAGCTCTTCCCTGCGCCAGTTTGGCCATATGCAAAAATACACACATTATATCCTGGAAAACAACAACAGTGTCAGTCAATGTTTATCAATTTCAAAATCACAAAATCAACATGCGTTGAAGCCAATGAAACTGAATGTCTTAAAATGGCTGCCACTAGCATCACAGTTGTTCTCATTTTCTTTTTCATTAGCACATGTAACATTCGCATCATCATCATCATCATCATCATCAATTGGTATTTCACATCCACACCATCATCACCACAATAAACAGCATCTGTATTACATTTCACAGCTGTGCCAACATCTGTGGCATCATTGTTATTAGTATTAGCCTCTGTCGCAGCTTCACTGACACATTTAGCATTAGCCTTTAGTGGAAAATCATTTTTTATCATTGTTCGAGGAGGTTATGACGTTGTTTAGCTCAGCAGTGAGACATGTCGCAGGTACTGAAGGTGACGAGCCTGATCAGTGAAGAGCAGCAGAGTCTGCGCAGTTTTACCTTCGAAGGCGTGCAGCAGCATCTCCTCTCCGATGTCCTTATAGACCTGCCTCTGAGACGCAAAGCTGGGGTCGTCAGCCTGCAGAGACATCCACACACACTTATTATTATAATTCCTGTAAAACTAGGAATCGTTTTCTGAGTGTGTGTAATAGTGCGTGAGATCACCGTTGTGTGCGACCAGTAGGAATAGTCGAAGGTGAAGTTCTTGGCTCCATCTTTAGGCTGTTTGGGGTTGGAGATACCTGGACAGAGATGGAGAGAGAATCAAAGAAGAGAACCACCGTGACCTCGTGCGTCTAGTTGTAATGTGTGAACACACATGTACAGAGTAGATCCTAACCTAAAGGTTAATCTGTACACAACCAACCTAACACTCACTGAAAATACGACTCAGAATGTGCCCATCGTTAACAAGTCAGTGCAGATACGAGAGCGTTCGGCTAAAACAACCCTGCTGCAGTCTATTAATAAGCATGTTAGCGTGAGTGTTACTGTGTGTGTTTAAATAGCAACTTCAGAGGTCACATGACGGGCTGCAGCATTCTGGGATTTTTAAAGCCTGTTTTAAATTATGCAAACCTCTAACTAAACTAGACTGGGAAAACGCAGGATGTTAAATATAGTGCAAACAGTTCCCCCACACAGGCAGGACCCTCAGCCTGTTGTGTGTTTTTAGTAGTTTGTGAGTGGAGAGGAATTTACATTCGGGGCCAAAGAATGTTTTAGGAGTGAGCGGTTTAGGCAACAAGGTGCAACACACAAAGGTTCAGAGGCTCTTTTTGTGCTTACAGCTCTGAAATTTGTGCACTACCGATTAATAAGAGATACAAGGTGGGGTCCAAAAATCTGAAACCGCACTGAAAATCTGTGATGTTTTCAGATAAACCTGGAAACAATCATCAGATTTTATGACATGTAAAACGCAGAAGGTATACTGAAGACTCTGCACTTTCTCTACTTAAAAAATGTAATTATAACATTCAGTGGTACTGACAGCGTTAACCCCTTAGTACAAAGGCTCAGTTCTCCATAGGTTTTATCCACAGAAGCATCGTTCAGTAAACAGTGTGAATGTGTTTGATTTGATTGACTCATCAGAGGCTTGTTTAACTGTTCAGATACTGTAATAAATCACCTGTTATAAATACGGTTGTGCTCAAGTTTCCAGCTGAACATTGCTGACTATGCAGCATTGTGATGGTAGAAAACATGGCATCAGTATTAAACTGGCCAGTAAAAGTTCAAAAACAGCTACACACTCGCTCTTTTGTTGGTTTTATTTAATCAAGCTGCTGGAAAATGATCACAAAAAAGTGAATTCATTTTTTAGCCTATTTGAGCACAGGCTAATTAAAAATTCTAATTCGAAGGAAACTTCCTGACAAATCTGTTGCAATCTGCTGATCAGATGTAGATGAGTTCTCCCAGGCCTTCAGCAGCACTTCCCTACGGTCGGCTGAGCTCCCCACACTCTTCAGTCCAGCTTCCCCCACACAAGCTCGATGGAGTTCAGATCTGGTGACTGAGCTGTCCAAGCCACCACAAGGAGTATTCCAGCAGCTACTTTCTTCAGATAATTCTTACACAATCACAAAGAATGTCTGAGATCACTGTCCTCTATTGTTTAATTCAGCAATGATCCAATATAGAGCGATGAGGCATCTGGTTCTCTAGGACAACACTACTTGTCCTCTTGGACTGTGTCTCCTGTCCTGAGTGGACCACGACAGAAATAAGACTGATGACTTTCTAAGGAAAGTTGTTTTCCATTTGATCCTAATTTATGCAGAAAATGACAAGTTTCTCTCCCTGTGGATGAAGAGTCAGATTTTTATAAATTATTAATGTACTGGACATGAGCTTAAGATGTTTTAACACCAGGGGAGGGCATTTACGATCAATTTAATACTACAGACACTTGAATTTCTGAAAACAAAAACAAAAAGGCAAAAACAGAAACAGACAGTTGCGAAGCCTTAAAGTTCAACACTGAGTATCTGTTTTGTAAAAGGTTTAGGTTGTTTATCTGCTGAATAAACTGTTACAGATGAATGAGGAACATGTTTTATGTGTTTGGGTATTTATTCTTTTTCCATTTGAGTGTAGAAATCCAGAAATGTCTTGGCGTTTCTAAAGTCTTTCTTGCCAGTTTAAGTGAAAGTGTCAGAAGTATTGTTATTCTAAGCATCTCAAAGCAGGATGAGGAAGTGACCACACCTTCACACCACAATATATGAAATGTTATGCTCCGTTTACACCATGCATCTTGAGCAATCGGACCACAAAGACAGATTGTGATTGGATCATTAGGACCACTAGTGAGAATGCATCTAGCTGTAAACGCTAATGTGTCCTGATCCGTTCCCTACAATGACATTACAGAAAAATAAGTCATCAGTCCAGGACGCTGTGGTTGTTTTGGTGAGTGCAGCCAATGTTCAAAACACAAAAGAGCTGGCTTCTCTGTCAACAGACTGACGTGATAACTGTGTGTGTAGCCTTTGACCTTACAGTGAAATGACGGCGCAATAATGAAATGTGATCCCGCTGGACACCTGGGAGACACATGTGCAGTATGTGTGCAGGTGTAAACAGTGATGTGTCTCAACACCAGGTGTGAACGTAACCTTAGACACGGCTACTCATCATTCCAGTTTCCTGTTTGAACTCATTTGCATTATCTGTTCTTTATTTAATAAATTCTGTATCTTATTTACTGTTTCAGTTTCATTTAAACTTGTTTATTAATCTGATAATTAGATTAGTGAGAGTCAAAGGTGAAGCCAAGTGCTTGTGTGTGGTTATCGTTGTGTCTTACATGTGGTGTTTCCCTGCATCTGGATCACACATTTGGCGTTGCGTCCGATCTCTCTGGAGTTGAACGGGCGGACCCGCACCGCCACCTTGACTGACGCACCCGCCATCACTCAGCTCCACCCACTCCACCTGCTGACAGCCAATCAGAGAGCACGGTCAGACACACAAAGGAAAACCATCAGAGATAAAGTACATTCAGCGTTTAAGAGTCTTCTGCTGATTTTGCATGTGAACAAATGTGGTTTAATTGGTCCAACGTTAATTTGAGGCTAATTAATCCTGGTTATACTTATCAAGCTAACTCACTTCTTTGATGACAGTGTGAGGATTGAATTGTTAATCCTGAACATGAGGTTGACGTGTTGGGATTGGGAACATTCATGTTTGTGCATCATAGTGTTTCCACACCTTTATCACAAACAGCGGCTTTAATTGCATAAACAACTTTCCGCTTTCTAATAAACTGTGGTGACAAATCCTAATGTCAAATTAAATGCCAGCTGCTAAGGCTCAATTTGTATTTTTATAGTCGAAATTATTAAGTGTTTCTCTTCATAATGAAATTTATGATATTACACCAACGGATTATGAATAATCTCTGTAATCTGCACAGTTTAACCTAAAATCAGTATTATATGAACATATTTTGCATGGTTCACAATAAAACATCTGGGTCTAGTTTGCTGTCATTAACTGTTAACAAACTTTAACTAAATGAAACAGTCCAGACTGGTGGTAATTTATCAACATTAATCTGGATTAAGTAGATACAAAGAGCAGCACGCTGAACCTCAGTTTATAACAACAGACAATCTATTCTCGCTTTCATCCCTCAAACCACTTTTCTGCTCCTTCATTTTTTCCAGCACTCCTCATTTTACAGGCTCAGTTTCTCTCATTCCCGCTCTTTTTCACTCCTCTTTTTCCACTCCCTGATCATTTTCCTGTAGTTCTCCACCTCTCGCTACCTTCCTGACTTTGTTTTTTCATTCCATTTTCATAAATATCATTTTATTTCTATTCCTCTCCTCCTTTAACATTGTTTCTTCGTATTTACACTATTTACTTTCCTCCTCCCTCCTTAATAACAAACGTCTTTCCTCCTCTCGCCTCTTTGCTCTGTCTCTCTTTTTATTCCTTTTTTCTCATTGTTTGTCGTCTCCTCAAACTTATCTTGCACATTGAAGCACAACTAGTCACCCTCTTGCTCTCTTTCCCTATCATTACTGTTCCCTGACCCCTCCTCCTCCTCTTTCCTCTACCTCTTTCCTCTCTCTTTCATGTTTCCACATTTTTCCTCCCTCCACTCTCTCTTTACATTCCTGTCTTCTGTTATGTGTTTCCTCGTCACTATGGAAGCTGCACAGCTGTCTCCTTTTAAACTTTTTTCTGTCTCGGCGTCTCTCTATTGTTCGGTTCCTTTTTTTAATATTTATTCTCTCTTTACCTTGTCTCTCTCTATCTTTGTTGAACCACACCTCAGGCCTTCAAACACAGAATCAAACACTACAGTCCCGTGCTCATGGGAAAATACCTTGTCAGATAGTGTTACTGTGTGTGTATATGTCTTTATGTCACTGTGTGGACACATTTTTGCCTGGTGGCATCACTGTGAGAACATTTTGTCCCATCGTCAAAGCTTTAAAGATGTGTTGGAGGGTTAGGTTACGTATTTAGTCTGAGAATAGAGAATGAATTATGTCAGCGAGTGTCCTCACAAGTGTGTCTGTACGAATTGTGGGGACATTAATCTGTTTATACAGTCACATCAACATAAACCTAACTTTAAACCAAGACTGAGAGCGAGGGCCTGTTTTGAGGTTAGGTTAAAGTTATGCTTATGCTAACAGTACAGTCATAATCAAAACTTTTTGTAAAGTTTTGTAAACTTTCTCGCTTCCAATTTTGGAATTTTGTTTTCCATGTGTCTGTGGAACAATTACATGTAGAAGCATTTTGTAAGTTTTTAGATTTTACTGCCAAATACTGCCAAAGAGTACAGATTTGCAGTGATGATCCCTCCTCTTCAATATTGCTACGATTCGCTCTTGCTTGCTGGACACCGGCTTCTCGGCCAAATCACGACTGGAACCATTTCTGCCTTATTGCTGCTCAAAACTGATGCTGCTTGAAATCTGCTTCACTGCCGACACTTTTGGACATGACTGTGATGACGAACAAAGCTGAATTCGTACTTTCCGTGTCTGTGTGTTCATCCATACATTTTTGAACCACTCTGGACCATTAGCATTGGCATAAGGGTCGTCTAAGTGCAGCCCAGTGCACCAACTGAGCATGTCCCAGAAAAGCACACCAGCTGCTTGTTTCATAAGCTGAAGATATGTAACATTTATTTCAACATCCCTGATGCTATTCTCATGAAGCAGCTACACATACTGTTTAATCGCTTTCTCTTTTTCACAGTGTTCAGTCAAATCCAACAAACAAAAGCAGCTACATCTCACTGTTTCTACTACAAATAGAAGTGTGCGAGCATCTTATGCCGAAGTTCAGAGTTTTAGAGTGAAAAAAAACACTCAACCAACAAGCAAACACCAACAAGAACCAGTCATGTAAGAGCACACATACCTGGTAGTATGCAACACATGTAGTTGTCCTCTGATGTGATGACAACTATGACAACTATGAGTGTGTCAGGTCTTAAATCAGCTAACAAACTGCTTATTGACCAGCCCATCAATCATCTATGAAACAGTTTCTGCCCAAACACAGCAAAAGACAAAGCACAGAGGATTGTGATCATGGTATTCAGTTTTCTGGTTATGTGCTTTTGTTCTAAGTCTGCAAATAAAAACAACAAATTTACAACCAGTGTGGCCTCAATCTCAACAGTTCCCATACTTTAGAAAGCACTACCTGTCCCTTGAAATCAACTTTTTGTGCCCAGTTTCTCTAGTTCAGTTCCTGAGAAAGTTCCCACAGAGGAAACGCCCTGATAGAGACACTGTTACATATTCTGTTCACCAGACAACAAAGACCGTGTCTCAAGCCTGATATCTTATCCCTCAGTGCCACAGAGATTCACTACTGTGCAAAATCTATTAGAACCACATAAATTAGCCAAGCTTGTTCCTTTATTAGCATAGAAAGTGTGAAAATCACAATACTTAAGAATATCAGGTGCGGTGGCTTAAGGTTTTATTTTCTTTAGATGACAGTGGAAACCATTTATCCATCCATTCATTATAAATAAATTGTGATATTTAACAAACAAACAAAAATGTCCTGAAAGATTAATTATGTTGCTTTGTTTTACAGGTAAAGTTCCAGTGTCGGTCAGGCTGCAGCGCTCATACACTTCCTCTGCAGGCTTTGAGAGGTTTGTTTCTCTCAGCAGCAGAGACAACACGCCCAGGATGCTCATGCAAAAACAAACAAATGAAAGAGTGGCTACATGAACCACAGTCACGCCTTTGGCTCGCAGGTGTTCCTCAATCTTCCAGCTCAAGGACTCACTCGCTTTATTGCTTCTTTAATTTAGTGTTTAAAACCACAAGACAACTTTGATCACACTTTAATTCAGTGCACCGCCTCAGTTCAGACTCAACCTGAAATTTGGTTCTGAAATTAAGCTATCCCTCACGATTAACTGCAGTAGGTGGAAATAATAGGATTTTAAATGAATAACTAGAAGTGTAAGTGAAAATATTGATAATATTGTATCAATTCTCAAATATTGGGTATATTGATTTTCTATTAACAGTTTCCATGACAGTGGTTCATTTTGTGTCGTATTTGAACTATATAGAAGTTCTGATTGGATGGAAAACACTACTTTTTATGATGGTATAGTGTTTATCATGTGAATGTTTTCGTAAATGTTTTATTTAAAAACATTGCAATATATCACCTTGCTTCAAGTATGGTAATGTATCGTAACTGAATTGTAACCCTGCATCGTGATACATATTGAATTGTCGGATTCTCGTCAATACACAGTGCTACTGCGAGTGACAGAATTACATGGAGTTGGCAGACATTCATTTTCTATGACTATTTAAATAGCCCCACACCTACAGTACATAATAAGTGTACAATTACTCCTCTTCAATAACAAACCAATCTTCCTGTATGACTTAAAGTTGTCTTTATTATGTCTTCAGTTTTCCTTTCAGATGCAGAACATTTTTGTCACTAAAGTCATTGCTGAGCTCCAGAACTGTCAACAAGCCATATTGTTACGTAAATGTTGTTGTGATGTTACATGTTCGTCACAAGTCTGAAACAATGCCTACGTTTTGTGTAACAGCAGCCTCTGTAGAGACAGCAGCATAAGTGTTGGGTTTATTTTCCAAACTGTTTGTCCCGTCAGATCTTGCGCATCTACATTCCTGGTGTAAAGTCTGCTCTCGTGCTTTTGATTTCATTTCCAAGTCAGTGGTTATATAATTAAAAATGACATCTGTGCCTCCTCATGCTGCCGCTCGTGTCTTTCTCCAGATCTCACCATGAACTTGAAACAAAGTGAAATGGTACCATAACCGAGAAAGACTCTAATAACATTATATATTAGTTAAGGAACGCTTCTTTATTTAAGTTGATGTTGACGTTGGAGTAATGTTCCCAAGGCTGTGTTCAAATAACCATCTCTGCATCTCTGCTAAGCATGTGTCATCACTCAAACCATATGCAAACAATGATAGTGACCAACATGCACCAAACCATGTGCAGCCACATGATCCCTCTTTAAGAAGGAGTTTGAAATGATCCCAGTCTTGATGCTTTTTTCAGTTCTGCAAGTTCTACGTTTTTGAGCCACAAACACTGAGTGTAAACGACCGAGTCACTGAGCGCCAGCACACCAAGTCCATTTAGATGCTTCCCCACCACATGGTGCCAACTGGACTCGACTCTACTCGCCTTTTCTGGTTTTTCCATTGGGCAAATGTCGAGAATAGTACCTGGTATCTGGTACTTGTTTGGTATCAACTCTGTTGAAGTTCCAAGAGAGCGGAGGCGATACCAAACATGTGATGTGAATACACTGATTGGTCAGACAGAAGTAGTGTTGTCATGTGAACTCTGACGTACTTCTTCAGTCGTCTGTCACAGTCTCCCTGCTATTACAAACAGCAACATAGTGACAAATGAGTAGCGGTATAATTTTCAGTTGAGTCATGCTGAGTGGAGGCAGAACCAAGCAGTAGAAAAACATCTGTAAATATCAGGGGTTTTAATCTAGAATAACAGGACAAGAAATGCCCTGTATAAAGGAACTGGCCTGATTCCTCAGTCTCTATTTGGGATTGTTCACCCACGCAAACTAAATACATTAGAGCAAAACCAGTTAACAGCACATTGCAGTAACACACGCAAAGGTTTGATTAAAGACTGAACAGCAACAGGACACAAGATCTCATCCTCTGAGTAAATTACATCAGTGAACAACAGAACAAATAAGTGATGTTGGTTTGACTCTGGATCCTAATTGGTAAAATATCAGCAGTGATTAAGCTCAGGAAACTCTCTTTACTCCTCTCCATGCAGATATCCATTAATATCCGTTATTAGCATTTTAGAAAATTATGCTAAAGCTGCACTGAGGCCACATTGACAGCAACAGTTTAGCCTCGACAGAATTAAATGAGAAAGAGAAAGATATATTTGTGGGTTTACCTGGCTCACGCTCACGTAGGCTGAAATATGTTGGTCACTGTGTCGTCTTCACGCCATTGACTGGACTCTGCCAGAGGTTGGTTGTTAGTGAAAAGAAAGATCACTGTAGCATATGTAGACGTTTTTCTAAAACAGTGATCAGCTGATTGTTGACGACCAAAATGACACCGAAGGACTAGAGGCGACTTTGAGTGATTGTCAAAGTCACTAGGAGGCACTAGGAAATAACTTGTACAAGTGGCGGCAGTAGTATGTTCTGGTCTGGCCAGAAGACCTAGGACTGCAGATGTACAACTGTAAACAAGTTTGCTCATTACTTTCACACCACCTTTGTTTGTCTTATAGCTACTAGAATGTGTCCAATAAGAAGCTGTAAAAGCCACTTGGGTCCATTTCTCTTCCAATGCAGTGATTGGCTCAGCTGAACAGCCAATCACAGCTGTCTCTCTCCCTTATGGTCCTGCCGCCCTTTAATGCTGAGTCCTCGTTATTTGGATCAAGTAGTTTGTGGACAATCGGGTGTAAAAGTCCGCCTGTTCCAACTCTCAGTATCAATCAATAATCATTCTGCTGCTGCTCAGCTCATATTGCTCGATTGATCGATTACTTTAGAGGCTGAACTAAAAACTTTAGCATTTCTGACTTGTTTCGCAACATAACTTTGACTTAGAGTTGCTAAATCTGCAAATGATAAAAACTAAACGGGCTGAGATCTGATAAAGGGCTTCAGACCTGATTCATCAACGTGCCGTAGAAACCCAACCCTAGAAACAGCTGATTGAAAACATGTTTTAAATGTTCCTGCAGCACACATCACAAACTAACACACGCTGACAACAGCTAAAGAGTGTGTGTTTGCTCTGTCAACAGTGCTTTTAGTCAGGAACACCGCAAACACACAGACAAGATGGAGGACACAGATATTGGATTGTACTCTAATCTTATTTTGTGTGTGTGTCTAGGTGAGCGAACAGCCTGCATACCACAGACCATGGGCAGAAACGCTGACTTCACAGCACAGGCATCCCAACACACACAAAGACACACACACTCTGAGTGTGTCTGGTGGAACAGGCCCGGCTAGTTGTAAATCTGCTGTGAGACAAACTAACCAGCTGTTTAAGCACACTGTTAGTAAGACACACAGAGAAAAGCGAGCGGAGCTTCAAAGGAGAAGTTCCTGTCAAAGACGGCTCGCAGCTTTTCTGTCACAGCTAAAACCGCCCGTCAGCCAACGAGCTCCATCGCATGGAGCCAGGAATTACACAACAGTCGTCACACAGTGTGGAAACAGAGGCAAACTGAGCCGCCCGCTGACATATGATGATGTAAAAATCCACAGGATTCACTGGAAAACAACAGAATACACTGAAGAAAGCAGCCAGAGTTGAATGAACTTGACTCATACTAGCAGCACACAAGCACTGTCCATCACCTGAAACCATTAAAAACCCTTACTGCGTCTGATCGGCTTCAGCTTTCAACATTCATACCTGAAATCAGACACATTATCAGGTTGAATCATAAACATACCACTATAGCAACTAAATTAACTAAAATCGGCCCAGATTTAATCTCCAATCTCTAATCTAACCTCCTCCTAAAGCTGCATGTCTAAGCCACTGCTGCCGCTCTAAATACTGACCGTGTTTCCGCAATATCTGCGTGCTCCAGCATGTCCTTTTCACCTCACAAAACATCTTTACCTTCGCTCTGGTCACTCAACTTCCTGTCATTTCATTATTTATCATTTACAGAACAATACATATAATCTGACGTTCTAATAAGATGATCAAACTAGCATTTAATCCTATAATCTGCGTTCCACCATTACGTGAATGTGGCATTTCCACCTCTCTGTAGATGCATCAGCTGCTGCTGATTGATTATTGATCAGTGGTGAACACATTAGATCAATCTCTGATGTCTCTGATGTGATTAGGGTCATGTGGAGAAACCCCGACAGAGACACAGACGCAGACTTAGTTCCCATGTGCAGGCCTCTCTGGAGGAATGTGGTAATGAATGGTCTTCATACCACACACACACACACACACGGGGCCCTTCCTATGGTGATGTATACACACACACACACACACACACACACACACACACACACACACACACACACACTGAGGTCAAAGGTCAGAGGAACGTGTCTAAAAGACAAATAGAATTGGA
>OMLM01007858.1:8924-20484 GCA_900302695.1 Helostoma temminkii
ATTAACAAGTAAGGAAGTGTATTACACTGAAAACAAAAAGGCGATCATTCATTCATTGTCATTCAAGTGAAGTTTCAAAACTTGATACCATTATTATTTTTAACCAGAGAGTGCAACCTGTTTAACTGAATCTGACCTTGCATCCATCTTGCCAGGACCATATCCTCCTCGGTCACCTCCTCTGCCCCCTCTGAAGCCCCCACGGTCGACACCTCTGCCCCTGAAGCCACCCCGATCAAACCCCCCCCTGCGTTCTCCTCCATAGCCTCCTAAAAACAGAACAAGAACTGTGATGAGAATTCGAAAAATGTTGGCATTATGTGTGAACAAATGCTCTATGGTTGACACTGGAAAGATAATTTACCACAAATATGTCTCTGTAAAAACAGTGTTCCTGATACTCTGAATAACACTAGAGCGATATGGCAAAATTAGGTAAGGTAATGCAACGCTTTCTCAATCTCACAAGCACGAAATTCAGATGCCACAGCAGTAGAGTGAAAAACACATCACAAACCAAATAAAAAATATCAGAACAGAATAAATCTAGAGTTTAGTACAACACACAATAGAACAATAACAGTGTTCCTCTATGCAGTGCAGGTGGAGAAGCTTTGTTTGTGTGCTGGAAAATCTATGTGAGACTGAGACTGAGTTCATTAACTAATAGTAGACTTGTTGTTTCTGAGTGTAACCAATACTGTTAACCATGGTAACACAGTTCAAACAAACAAACACAGGGATCAGAAGATTAAGTTCACATCTTCACACCACCACATTACATACCCTGTGCAAGTGCAAGAAACAACAACAATAAAAACAACTCAAAAAACAGGAGAGAAAAAAAATATGTTTGTTGTAATTTGGGTGAACACTTAAAAATGTGACATTTTTTGTTGCTTGCTTTCTACCTAATTTATAAGATGCTTGGAATAAAACTGTCTGCCAAATGACTAAATGTAAAAATGTTAACATAAATGTGAAAACTGCCTGTGTCTAACCTCTTTCCATGGAAGCCATCCCACCAGCATCCTCAGGTTTAGGAGCTTTGCACTGGTTACACTCATTACGCCACGAGAAGTTCAGGTTACCACAGTTGCTGGGAGATGTGCAGAAAGGACAATAATCAGTGAATAACAAGCCCTAGGAAAAAGAAGTATATTCAAGTATACTATTAGTATACTTCTTTTAAACTAAAAATGACCAAGTATACTTTCAGTATACTTTTTTGTACTTATCAGAGGTATACTAGACAAAGTAGTTTTTAAGTATTCTTGCTGTAAAGTGACAAGTATATAGAAAAGTCTAAGTACTTGTAGTATACTGTCAAGTACATATAAATACTCAGCATGCCTATTAGTAGCTTAACTTTAAAAACAAACTATTAAGGTTATAAATTAATAATTTGTCACAACTGGTTGTGTGACATGGTGTTTAACCATAAAGAGACTGAGTTTAGTCAGTAATTAACAGTTGAGTTATAAATATATAACCGTTAGTAAGAAGGATGAGCAGGATGAGCAGTCAGTAGGAGCTGCCTCTCAGTGCCTTTAGACTTAAAAGTGTTATTTCCACAATTATACAGGTGTGATGACTGGCACAGCTGTGCTTCAGTTCATCAACATGGTAGCAAGTCATACTGCATGAAAATAATTAACAATTATTTAGAAGTGACTTTAATAAACTGAGAAGGAGGTTTACAGTACAGTACAGTTTACGGTATATGAAGTTGTATTAAAGAACATAATACAAACAATACATACAAAATAAAGTGCAGATACATTACTGCCTCTAGATAATCTGATCTAGATAATTAGATAATGTTATTATCTAGATCCTCTAGAAGTGAAATAGTCACATCTGGACTCACGGGTTTGAACACTTCCAGTCTCCAGCTCTCTGCTGTCCTCCTCCTCCTCCTCCACTTCCTCCACTGCCACCGTTACCTCCTGGGAAACCTCCACCTCGACCTCCTCCAAATCCTCCACGGCCCATTGGCCCTTAACAGAGCAAAACAACCCACTCAAATGTCAACAGTAAGAAACAAGACAAGCAATTATCTCTGACTGTGGAATTATCAAACGTTTGTCAAGAGGTACATTAGCCTACACTTGGCCTCCTAGTTCTCTTGATTGTTTCTGAGATGTTTCTATACCTTGGCTGGAGTCCACCTGTGGTAGATTAGATTAACTGGACATGATTTAAAAAGACACACACAGCTGACCAAGGATACTGCCTCAGAGCATAAGCCATGAGGTCAAAGGAACTGGCTGCAAAGCTCAGAGACAGGATTACTTAGAGACAGGATTACTGCAAGGCACAGATTTGGGGAAGGTTACAAAAAACTTCTACTGCACTGAAGGTTCCCAAACAGGGGCCTCTATAATTCTCAAATGGAATCAGTTTGGAACAACAAGGACTCTTCGAAGAGCTGGTTCCCTAGCCAAACTGAGGAATCAGAAGAGAAGGGCCTTAGTAAGAGAGGTGACCAAGAACCTCACACTGACCCCTTATCCACTAAACTGGTTCCAGGGCTGGTTAAAAACCAGTGCTTATTTCGTAGAGGAATTGTAATGACTCTCCAGTGACTCTCCAGAAAAGTGGTATCTGACTGAGCTCCAGCGATCTTCAATCCAGCGAATTCGCTGGGACAAGGTTCCTTCACTGAACTCTTTTGGCCTTAATTCTAAACATTATGTCTGGAGGAAACCAGGCTCATCATCTGCTCAGTACTATAAAAGCAGTGAAGCATGGTGGTGGTGGCAGCATCATGTTGTGGTGCTGTTTTTTAGCAGCAGGGACTTGGAGAATGGTCAAGCTGAATGGAGTAAAGTACAGAGAAATCCTCTAAGACAACATGGCTCAGGACCACAGACCGGGCCAAAGTTTCACCTTCCAACATGAAAATGATCCTAAGCACACTGCCAAGACAACATAAGAGTGGCTTAGGGACAACTCTGTGAATGTCCTCGATTGACCCATTCAGAGCCCTGATCTGAACCCTTTTGAACATCTGTGGGGAGACCTGAGAATGGCTGTCCACCCGCAGTGCCCATCCAACCTGACTGAGATTAAGAGGATTTGTAAAGAAGAATGGCAGAAAATCCCCCAATCTAGGTGTGTAAGATTGTCACGTCATACTAAAAAAGACTTCAAGCTGTAATTGCTGCCAAAGGTGCTTCAACAAAGTACTAAGTAAACAGTCTGAATACTACAGTTTAACATTTTTAATATATTTACAGACCTTTCTAAAATTCTGTTTTCACTATGTCATTATGGGTCACTGTGTGTAGATTAATGAGGGAAAAAAGTTAATTTGAGCGATAGTAGTACCAGTCTGCAACATAACTGGAAAAAGTGAATGAGATCTGAATACTTTCTGAATCTACTGCACATGAGTTCACTGACCAATCCAATACTTTCACAGTGAAAGAGTCTAAGTGGAGATTTGTAATTTGTAATTTGTAATCTGACAAAAGTTTCTCATGTCATTCCTGTGATATCATGTTAACAAGAATGGAGGGAATTTAAAAGACGGATGTGAGGTCACAGTTACCTTTTCATTTGACAACCAAAACCTAATCTGTTCATTCCTCAGTGACCACATGTGCTGGAGAAATTCCCTCTAAGTATTCCTGGTATAGCACATTCACAAGAATGGACTGACATCAGTTTACAACGACCTTGTTTAGTTAAAAGTTTAAGCTAATGTAGGTAAAGTGCTTAAAAATCTACATATCCATAACAGCTGGACAAACTTCATCAACTGAGAATGATCATGCAATACGATTATTCATTCATAAACTACAAAATTGTTTTGCCATCTGCCATGTCCAAAGTAAAAAACAATCTTTCAGTGTTATTTTGTTTTAAATGAGACAATACTGTGCTTCTAAAAGCACTGCATACTGTCATTTAAAAATTCCAGCCGAAATTAGGTAAATAAGATAAAAAAAAAAAAAACCTCACCTCCTCGTCCGCGACCTCCCCTCATGCCACCTCGACCTCCAAAGTCAGCTCTGCGAGTGGCAAAGGACACCTTGATAGGATTTCCATTGAAGTCCTTACCTAAAGAGGAAATTTTTAAATAAAAGTTCAGCAGCAGCCGAGGTAAGGCATGTGCTGTAAACGGATGAAGCTAAAAATTAAAACAACAACACAGTAGTAGACAAATTAATGAAATTGTAAAACATATGCATTCATGTGTTTGGAAGGGCATGTAAGCTGTGGTCTGACTTCATCAGTTATAATAAATTTCAATCGATACACCAAGTGAAACTTTTCAAACCACTCATGCGGTACAGTCTACATCGGATTTGTCATTCCTTGTGCTCAGTATGTTCCACACACTCAAACAAACTGAATACTCAGATTTCACGCCATCTCTCAACTGCAACATTGAAATTATGCCAACAACCCAACACTTCTAAGAGATCACTCAGCTAATGCTGAATTTGGATGATGGCTGAAGATAAAGAAATTACCATCAAACCAGTCGATGGCAGCCTTAGCTGAAGGAGGGTCATCAAAAGAAACTGTGGCCTCCCCCTTCAGCTTCCCTGTCTCTCTGTCTGTGTATAGATTTATCATGGGAAGGCCTGTCTTCTTGTTGACCTAAGAAGATGGGACATGGGAAAGAAACAAAGACAAAGAGATTAAATCTGTAGGTAATTATTTTCCCACATCCCTGGATGTGCAAAAAATGCTTATAGCAACTCATGTCACTCTGTAAATCCTTAAAAATTACCAAGAAACTTTCCTTTCAAGGGCACTTTGAATACATGCTCTGATTAGTTTAAGGCTTGAAAGAAGATTGTTCCATAGCAAATAGCTTCAATTGAAACAAAATAAAGTGTTTTAAACCACCTCTTGTTTGAAGCCGTTCATTAATGAAAGGTAGTTTCAGACATAAATGTATATCAAGCACAACCTGAAACAAATTTGTTAAAAAAAAAAGTGCTGCTAAATGTTGTCAATCTCTGACATGCATTTATTTTTAGTTTTTTTATTAAAAAATTGAAAATCACATCTTTTATAATTTGCAAAGACTATCATACGCTGTCAAAGTTATTCATACTATAAAAAACATTACACATATGAATAAACGTACAAGTGATTTTAATCTGAGATTAATGACTGCTGGCCTTAAACATCAGATACCTTAATGATTCCAATCTGCTTAAAAAAGTCAGCCACTGATTCAACAGTATAGTCATCTCCTAGGCCTTGCACAAAGATGGTGTTGTTGTCGGAGTTATCCTGGTCTTGCACTGTTGGGAGATAACATAATGAAAGGTTAAGAAAAGTAGAAAGATGATTTTGTGAAGAGAAGCCAGAAAGACAAAAAAACTAAAAAATTTAAAAATGCTAAAAGGGTGTGAATGTGGAGCTTCACAGTTTCTCTGTTGACGAGTGTCTGTTGGTTGGACACTACAAGCAATCTTTCATATTAGAGAGTGTAATCTGGTCCATTGTTAATTTAACATTAATCATTAATACAGCGTTCAACTGACTAAAATTTGTAATTAATTCTTTGGAGTTTTCTTTACAATGTACCATGCTTTGTACCCCACATGAATGTAATGCTGAACTACTGAACGTTAAAAATGGTGGTCCTATCACAAAACAAAAGATCCAAAGCTCTTCAGCTCAGTGTTCCCATGATGGTAGAATAAGCTACCGAACAGCAGCCTCACTCCCAACATTCAAAAAACTGCTGAAAACAGAACTTTTCCACAACTTTCCATGCATTTAACTCTAACTTAACACACTTCTTCTGCTGGTGCTTTGCTTTAATGTTTTTCTCCTCGACTTAGATTTTTGCTTGCTTTGTACTTCACTTGTAAGTTGCTTTGGATTAGAGGATCTGGTGTCTGGCCAAATGACTACATGTAAATGTAAATGTAGACACCTGCACTTGTTTATATCAAATTGAATTTGTTCTGTTACACAGGAATAACTGAAAAAAAAATTTTATGTCGTTGCTAAAACGGTAACAATAAAAAAGTGCGATACTTACTGAAGCCAGGTCCACTATGCCCATGTCCTGGGTCTCTTGGTCCTTCAGAAGAAAAAAAATAAATCAGTTTTGGAAAAGATGTGCCACAATTTCTGTACCACAACAATACCACAAACCAAAATTATGTACAATTTTCAATTTTCCCGACAAAACAGTACCAGTGTTAAACCACTATCAATTGTACAAAATAATAATATCCACATTATTGAGAATGTGCCTTCAAGTTGATATTGTGCCTTGGGCTAACCACTGTATTCCTCGTAGCATACCATTTCATTGGTTTCAGTATTTCTTTTTCTCCATCAAGCAAGTAAATAACATTTGGCACCGAGCCACTTGAATTTAATGCTTTAAACAATCCATGTCAAATGTCACAAGTCAAGCATTCATGTAGATGCATCCCTTCATTTGCTACAAGACATTACCTTTCAAACAAAGAGAACCAACTGTTTTAACCAAGTCTAACATTTTAAAACACCGTCCTGTTTTTCAGTATGTACAACATGTTAAACTGACATGGTAATGCATGTAATCCATTTCTTTTTCTAATTTCATACAGTTTAACACAGGATTCTCAGAAATTAAGCCAACATAGGCCTTGGGAGTGAGACCACCACTGTTTGTCATTCTGAGAACTTTATGCGATTTAGTCAGTCACACACACTTTGACAATCCATAAAAACATCCAGTGTATAAGTTTCCCGAGTTTAACGAATGCACTTCAGAAATTCTTTGGTGTAATTTGTCCTGTTACCTTTTTGACTGCATGCTGCGTCAGTGGCAGCTTGATTTACCAGAAGTTCTGGAAAAAGATAAAGTGTTCTTTAAAAACAAACTTCACATTGTTGTCTGACTCTAGGGCCAAACCCCTTGTCTCAACATACCATTTGAGCCACGTATATCTAGCAGAGTGTGACAGTCAAACCAGACAAAACCTTTATCACAATACAGAACTGATAAGCGTTATTTGCTTTGCAGAGTGATGCACAATCAACTGAACAGCTGAAGCAATGACAGACTCTCTGCAGGTATTTGAGACTTTGTTGCTCTGTTCAGAACTTTACAGGATGACAGCAGTAGATGCAGAACCAGAGCTAGTAGGATTATCAGGGATCTTCACTGTCCCAGTGATACACTTGTCCAGCTTCTACACTCAGATAAGTCAAAAGCCTCTGTGGGTAAAAATCTACCCAAGAGAAAGATTCTTGTGTCACATCATTAGGATATCTTGACTCATATCTGACCTTGTCTAGCACACTGTCCTCTGAATTTTTCATTTTTTCTGTTATTGTAATTATATTTCACTACACACTGTTTTGTATCCAAAATAAAACCCCAGAGCCTGTGAATAAGCATCTCTGGTGAAGTTACACAGATTTGTTTCCAACACTTGACCCTGATCCACTTTACTCACTTAAAAACCCCTAAACCCAGCAAATAGTACTGTTTCAAAATTCTCTCGCTCTCTCTCTCTCTCTCTCTCTCTCACACACACACACACACACAACCATTCATTTTCACATCATTCCGAAAATTTGCGTAATGACTGTACTTATGACAGCGATGGCTTTGGCTTCCCCGAACAGGAGTCACATGATCCAGCTTTAGTACCATCTGGTCTATTGTTCCAAATTACTATGTTGAAAAAACACGTTCACTTGCAGTGCTATTTGTATCATACCATGTTACTAGTATTACACCACTGTAAAAATGGTATTTGAACATTCCACAGTTGTGCAATCAAACCAGTTTTTACCATTCGGCTCTAGTCATTGAAATACATGACTGAATCGTCCTTCAGATGTTACAATCATAAGACCAGGCAGTCTTGTAAATTTCTTTCTCCTTAAGAATTATTTAATATATTCAGGCATGACACAAAACCTGCATCATGAATGCAAAGTCGAAACAACAGAACCTTTTTGCCAAGTTGTATTTGTAAGAATAAAGTTGCTGATGATTTTGTATCTAATTTGTTTTGTTGAAATTGCACCCATCAATCACTGTAGGTTTTATGACTCAAAAGACCAAATGAAAGCTCTGAACACCATCCATCAATTTCAAATACTATCAAATCAAAAACAAACATAGAGGTTTACCCATACAATTCCTTCTGCTGAGCACAACTGTGGTACCTCAGGATTTTATCCATTCAGGTAACACTTCACAACACACTGAGGATTCTTACCTGTAAGGTCATGCCATGGAAAGCATATGACATGAACACTCTACCTTTTGTAACATATTGAAAACGGAAGTATCACAAACAAATTTTTCTTCCCTGTCATGTTTTCCAGCTGTAGGAAACATTTATATGTTATACAAAATTTCACTCTGAATGTCTTCATACTTAATGTATGTAGAAATCATCATAATAAACGGTAACTGTTTTCTTTGTATATAGGATACATCAAACACCACACACTTATATCACCATCATATTTTACCCCACCCTTTAGCTTTGGTTCTTCAAACTCAACAAACCTTTTTGTTCAAGTGTTTTTTGTCACTTACCACCAAACTTATTGAATCCTCCACGATCGCCCATTCTGATGAAGAGGAAGACAAAAACGGCACAAATTGAGGGCTGGTCCTGACAGCGATTTCTCTCTATGGGTTGTGGGTAACTTTCATTCTCACAGTCTCTTCGTCAAACCCACCCCTTTACTTCTCTTTTGAACCCCTACTTAATCCTGTTCTGAATCTGCTGAATTTACCTTGAGGACAAGAGGCCAGTTTAAGGAGCTTGTCTTTATATTTTCACAAACTGAAATTTGTGAAACTGAAACTGAAATTTGCCATCTTTACCTTAAAGGTCTATCAATTCTTTTAGTGACATTTATGCACCCATTTTATTTCATCATACTTATTTGATTTGTGTCAATTAACCAACCCACACAGTAACACCATTGATCCCTGGACAGATGATGGGTATTTTGTTAGGTCTCAGACAACCTTTATTCCTCACAAAATTGCAGTAAATCCCAAAAGAGGTTTTTATTTGAGGCTTTTCTCATTGTCTCCAAAATTATTTGTATTCTTAATTAATCTTTTCTCTAATTATAAGAAGACTGAACTGCAGATTTCCCCCATTTTGCAATTTCCAAATGATGACTTAAGAGCAGAAAGTCACTCTGAAGAGGTAAAGGCCTAGGAGAAGATTCAAAGATTGATTAAAACAGAATATGACAGTTATCTGTAAGGACTGGTTGGGAACGAGGTGGTAACAGGTGAGAAAGGCAGGTGATGGTCATGTCTTGTGACATGTTAGTGTGAGAGTCAAGGCCACAGATTACTTGCAGTGCAAAAGCATTTTGTCAGGTTGTGGCAGACAAGACACTTGTCAGAAAAAAAAACAGCGTACTGACATTGGAATTTAAAGTGCGCACCAGCTCATGAGTCAGCCAACTTCCAACTCATAGGGTCAAAATCAATTGTGTTGTGAATGTAGGGTTTCAGTTTGCTTTTTTAAAGTTATATGTCTGCCTTTAGTTCAAAATATGAAGTCCATGGGTTCATGATGGATGGGAAAAACACACAATGACGTACATGAAAGAATGTGCAACTTCTATGAGAAAATATCAACTTACCACAACATACTAGTTTCTGCTTCATAGTTTCATTCACGAAGCGAAGCTCTCTTTCTGTTCTGTCCTGTATGTATCTTGGATGTATACTAATTTGTCCCAACCCATAATCTCTTTCTCTATATTTGTACATTTATGTCTAACTTTCCTAGATTTGCACAGAAATGCATTTTGAAGAACAGTCTCTCAACTCTTTTGTCTGAACGTGCACTCAGCAAACCATACCAGTTTGCTATTCATAAAGTTTTTGTGTTTATAGTGAAAAAGTCAGCTTCACTTATCAACATGAAAAGTAAACACTGTGATTATTTGATGCATTTCTGTTTAGAATTCATTAGTTACCTCTTTTTGTAAAACCGTCCCAGTGAGACACTCGTGTAGTGTCTCACTGAAATGTAACTTACAGACACACAGAGTAAGCCTGTTCATGGCTGCACTTTTGGTTTTCCCTCATTCCATCCCACCATGTCTTTCTACAGAAAGAAACACTGAAAGATAGACTTTTCCTCAAATGAGAGAGTTGTCATGTTTCATAACACTGTAATAGACAGAAGCTAATTTATATTTGTTAACCATGGTCAGCCATTTCAGCTCTTATAAGGGCCTTAATTGAACTGTGCTGGACCCTATTAAGTTATATATTGTTAATAATGTTGCAGCACTATCATTCAAGGATTGTTTTTGACTGTTTTGTTTGTTTGTTTTATGTTATGGTTTGACACAGTAATTGTATTTCAAACATGCAGTGTCTTCAATGAGAATTCAAAGCCTTCACTTTTTGCACACTTGTCTTAGTGTAGATTACATAATTAATTGCAAAATCTCCAGCACACCATTTTAACAAGGGCAAGAAGGGTCTTGATCACTTTTACTCTAACAGAACTTAAGAAGCCACTTTGAGTAAAAGGCATATCACAGTCTGCTTGGAGTTCACCAAACTACATTTAAAGGACTGAGTGCATCAGTGGAAAGATTTACTGGTCTGGTGAGACAAAAGTAAACTCTTCTCATCACTTGTTTTATATTATCCATACACTGAAGAGTGGTGTTGGCAGCACAATGCTGTGGGGGACACTGGTTGAAAGAGAGGATACATGCAGCCTATAGGTCCAAAAACATGTTTTCACTTTGTCATTCTGTATTACTGAGTGCAGATTAGTAGGCAAGAATGACAATTTTATTAAAAAAATTAAAGTTGAAATCTGCAACATAATATGCAAACCTGAAGGGATCCGAATACTTTCTGAAGCCACTGTGCAATGTCCTTTTGTAAGCCGTGTGCATATTATAATAATTACTGTTAATCAACTTACAGCAATATCATCGTGATGACACGATTGTGTTCTGGTGGTGTAACAATTCCCAACTATGATTACAAAAATACTGAACTGAGTTTCTCTTAATTAAATGCAGTGAGATCATTACATCAACCTCAATTTTATGTTTTTTAATTGCACCATTATCTTTATCAGATGACTTTTAGATCACCTTCCATATACAACACACTTAGTAATGCACCCTCAGTGTCTGTGTTGCTGTTGTGGGCATGTGTGCAACAATCACAACATTTTGTCAGAGAATTTATATAATAAAGAATTACTCGATTAATAGATCAACATGCATGCAAACCGTATGTATCAAGTTTGATACATGAGTTTCTGAGACCCACAAGTCAACAAGATGAAAAATACTTTGCCTAAAAACCTGTTGTCTACAATCAGAGACATGTCCTCTGCCCTCTGATGGATCATCAGTGCACTACATGCAGCGGGAGGTAGGGGGGCTTTTACAGGTAAATCCAAACTGGCTGCCTTCAGAGCATAAAATTGTCAATTTTATAAAGGTTATGGTAATATTTTAATAAGGATTTTAACAAATTAAAGCTACTAATGATTATTAATATTTTGAGATTATATTAAATTGAGTAAAATTGTGATGAAAATGTGCATGTTCT
>OMLM01007858.1:28797-49648 GCA_900302695.1 Helostoma temminkii
AAATCAAGCCATCTAAGAAGCTTCAAAAGCCAGTGAAAGTCTTGTTTGAAGCAAACTTTATTTGTTGACATATCCCCTATAAACACAAATAATGAAATTGTTTGAAAGACAGTGATCGGACCAGAAATGCAGAGACTGAAGAAAGGACACAAATAAATAACAAGGACAGAGAAAACAATGACTGGTACAAACAGAGTGAACAATAAGCCTATTTACACAGAAACACCCCACAGTAGTGATACATTGTGGGGTTATGATGTAACTAATAGACAACAGAGTCCAGCTAGCAGCAGTACAGCAGTAGGTTTGCTTCTAGAAACAGTTTTGCTCCTGATTAATTCTGCTTCAAATCCAGTTTTTCAGCATATATATTTTTTAAATACGACAAAAGCAGAACAAGCTAAAACTGTAGAACGTTGATGAAACACTGTCCTAAAAAACAAAACAAAAATACTGTGAGGAATCTATGTGAGGCTAAAATGATGCAGTAATATTACAAACACTGCCCAGTAGTAAAAGGATTACTGACAACTTAACACAAAGCACTCTTAAACTAAGGGGCAAAAGGAACATTTGATTTTTTCTTTCAATTTAAGTGCTGTGTATGATGTTGCTTGGATGGCAAATAATTCAAAAGAATAAATTGGTGATTTGAACAGGTGGGAGAGAGAAATCAAAACTTGTGAACAAAAATTTTTTTTTAAGGGATCAGGAGAGTCTTCTTGCCCTTCTCTCCTTTCTTCAAACGACTTCCTTTCACTTTCTACCAGGCGTTACATTTCATTTATTTATTCATTCATTCATTCCATTTATCACTTTCAGAGATTGCCCTCTTTTTCTATACTTTCATCTACTCGTTCTTCTTCTCCTTTTGTTTGAGCAGTTTGTTGATCTCCCTCTTGGCCATGCCGGCGTACTTGGTGATGATGCCATGCTGGTTCAAACCAGGCAGCAACAGCAGGAAGCTCACTGTGAGAGAGGAAGAAAACAAAACAATGAATGTAACATGGAGCCGAAAATAACTGCAATTTTGGGAAAGACAACTGATCAGACCAAGCTGAACCAGGTCTGTTCCAGACTGGGTCAGTCCAGAGACAAAAAAAAATTAAAAAATGGGTGCACTATGTTAAAAACTAATCTTTAACCATCAGATCCAGCCGTTGTTTCATATGCAATTGGCATCAGCTGCAGACAAAACTTATCTGTAACTGACCAGCTTTACTAATTCAGTCTGTAGAGGATAAAGCACTGTTGGTCTGCTCCATCCATTGGTAAAGGAGGTGCACGTGCAAGCTCACAGAATTTGAAGGTTTTTCTATTGCCAAAAACTTCAGTCTGTTCTCCACAGACAATTCAGACATGTTATGTAACAAATCACAGAAATTGTGTTGAAAGTGACACATAAGCCCCTTTCACACATGCACTGGACTCCAGACTTTACTCGAGTGAGCTGCATGTGTGAATGCAAACACTGGCGTCAACCCACACGGACATCACACAGACTTTCTCCTGCCGGCCCCCCCCCAGTACAGAGTCTGCATGAGCCTGGGTGTAAACACAGCTGGTAATTTTCAGGGTAATCACAGCAAGAGAGTGGGACTTCCTGTTTTTAGATCTGCTCAGCACATCGTTAAATATAGAAAATATGTATCATGTCATCTCCTTCATCAAACTGAGGTTATAAATATTAACATTACGCATCATGTGATTTGCTCTGCTTTCATGCCGTAAACAAAACTCAGCTGATTTCTGTGGTGAACTTTTTGTATCACACTGTCCCTCCTGCATTCTCTACACAGAGACCATCCCTCTCTGAATTAAAACGGACTCTTTCTCCTGATGTGTGAACGCATTTCCAACATAGTATGTCCAGGAGGGTGCTGAATGTGTGAAAGTGCAACTCAGAGTAAAGTCCGGACCTGATCGCCCAGAGTGTCAAAAGGGCTCTAGATGTTACTAAAATCCACAAATCTTTGGTGTCTTTACTTAATGTAAGTCAACAAAACATAAGCTTATGTTTTGTTGTTTAGCCAGTGAGACAACTTAAGTTAAAATAAAGAAGTCATTGTGTTTTTCCTGTCACGTGAAAACCCATTTCTGCTTATGTAATTTCTTCCTCCCACAAGACTGGCTGATTTATGAAGCGTCAGCACTGTAAGGCTGAAGACGTCTACTGTCTGGTCTAAAGAATTTCTCTAAGATATGAAGGGTGGCTTCACCAGTGCTGTAAAGGTCTGTAAAGTTACTGTTGGCCTTAAGGCAGCTGAGCATTTTAAAATATAGAACAGACATCATGAAAAAATATGTGTATTTGTGTTTGTTGTTTGAACAGCTAGCATCTGCATGTGGAAAAAAACTGAACAATGGTCACAGTTGATAAAAATGGAGACATGGTAACCTGAGCCCTTTGCCAATGCAAAAGCATAATATAGTAAAAAGGTGCAATTACTTAAGTCACAATGTGAAGACTCACCAATCAGATAAGTGAGGAACAGGTTGTGCACCTGCTGTCCAATCCAGGCCACTGACAGAAGGCTGCTGATCACTGAGGCAAAGTACTGTGAAGTGCAGGGAGGTCATGTTACATTCAACACACAGCTGTACAACAGAAAGACATTGACATTGTGACAACAATTTAAAGGAAATGCTCCTCAGATGTTTTTATGTTTTTAGCAGAATATTTTGTATGGATCAACAGTGGCAGTTAAATTAATGTGATTTAACAAAGAAGGTGTTGAGGCATGCTGTGGGGAAAAAACAGAAGTGGTTAGCTCAGCCTGTAACCCAGTTTGAGATTTGCTAAGTGGAGCAGCTAAGCCAAATCAGCTGAGAATAGTTTTATTTGGAGCACAAAGAAAGCTCACTGTTGTAATAATCTGGAAAGAACAGTCCATTTACGGAAGTCAGTGCTGCAGTGCACGTAGCTTATAGGTTGGTGTCTGCAGCATGTAATGTTCAGCTAATTCACTTTGTGTGTGTTAGGTTTTGGATTAAAATGAATAACTTATGAACCATTTTGGGCTTCTCCTCCTTGAGGGCACAAAGGCGCTTCCACCAGCCCACAACGCGGCGCTGGGTTTTAACCAGGTTTCCGCAGATCTCATGGAACCGCTGCTGCTGCTCCGTGGTCCTGGACACAAGGAGAGTTTGAGCACAAGGGTGTGATTAATGGACACAAAACTCATTGTACGATCCTGGTAGAGGACTTCTTGTTCAGTCAAAGCAGAAACTAAGAGGATGTTTTGATATACAAATACTCGCTAGCAACAGCTAAACAGGAAGCCACTAAGTGTGATAAGCTGAAAGTGGCTTCTCACATTAAAGACTGCTATACTTACTTATCAAGTAACACAGAAAGTGAATAGGCAACTACTGTTTTTTGACTTCTCTTATTATGAAATTATATGTTGTACTGTTGGACAGACATCAATTTGAGGTCTGAGAAAATCAACAAGATATTTTGTATTGTTGGGAATCTGTGGGAAAGGACATTATCCTTCAAGCAAGCAGAGATGAAGACATGACTGAGCGGCAAATTTTACTTATGCTATTTCCTTATAACCAACTAGGTCAAGTTAGGTGTAACAACATAAATAAATAATAAAATTTAAAAAATATATATCTTTTATTTGTATGCTCCAGGGCTTTAAAATGGCAAGGGTGACAGAATGGATTGGATGGAGTAGGAAAGGAAGCAGGAAGAATAAGTGGCCTCCTTTTTCTGCTTAGCCATCATTCGCTATTTCTGTCCTTGTTGTCGAGTTACAGTGAATACTAGAGGATCTTAACAAGGCCCTACAAATCACAACCTACTCGTTCCTGGTCAATATCTAAAAATATAAAACTGCCATTTAAACCCCGGGACATAAGTTAGTACTTCTCCTCACAGCCAATTTCCTTTCTTAATTAAACCCTGTCAGAAGGCTGGTTCTTTAATGTAGTGGGACACCAGTTTGCACTTAATACAAAGTGTAGCAGGTATAAACACCATAAAAACGTGCCCAATAATCGTTTATCTAAATAACACACTCACTCCTACTCTTTGATGAACAGATTCAGCAGTCTGCTGCTGCTGCCTGCAAATGCAAAAGGGAGCAAATCATGTTCTGCTGATGCAGAGTTATATATTGAGACAACTGCATGCAGTTACTCTATCCTTCACTTGGTGTTTGGTTCTTACTAAAGAATACACACAGCTGAGTCAAGGGGCAGTTGTACACACTAAATGTCAAAGCTCTATGAAGTTGTTAGTCGGCCTGTATAACAATATTCAGACAGTCATATTAGCATTGGCAAAAACATGTTCTGCATTTATCTCCCCTTTAAAAAGTTTTAGTCAAATGGCTCCTCGGTTTAAGAACATTTTTAAAAAAGGATCCAATTTAACAGTTATTGATTTTAGTCCTTGCCATTCACAAGAAAGCAAAGCCATGAGTTTTACAGATTTCATTTGCAGTCCTGTGGAGAACTACATAACTTTCTCATCTACATTCTCTTTCATGTTCTTGAATATTTTCAGTCTGCTGTCCGTGTCATACAGGGGTAAGGCTGAAGCCATTCGAGAAACTAAAAAAAACTTTATTATTAAAAAATCCTTGATGCCAATTCTTTGCCTTGAAGCTTCATTTAATCCAGGCGTGTAAACAGTTCAGTTTCTCACATGTTTATCAGTCGCACAATAGGCTACACACACAGAGTGAGAGTGAGAGTGAGAGAGAGAGAGAGAGAGAGAGACTTTAACCTTTTATAAAACTGAACCAACCTTCCTGCATAGCACAACGTAAAAGCTTCAGGTTCTCAGCAGAAAGTATCCAGACCACAGAGTGGAGCAACTCAAAGTAATTAACATTACTGTCTCATGTAAAGACGTGCATTCCTATAAAGAACATGTTGCCTTTGTAAAAGGTCTGTTGAAATCATGAGTTCAAAGGGGCTGTATCCTGCGAGTTACCTGCAAACATTATGTAACAGCTAGACTAAATATATATTCAAATTCTGGAAACTTTGACTAAATTAAGCTGCTCACATCTCCCCTGGTTTGTCTAAATTTGTTTCTCAGACTCTTATAATGATTAAATTTAGTGGAAAAATCTCACACCATTTTGTGGAGAGCTTCCATGACTGTCAATTTCTAAATTGAGACACTAAGAGCAATCACATCTCAGTGAAGGGAGAATTTATCAGGAACAGAAAGGAATCACGTTAATATCAGAGTGCAAGACAGAACCAGTTTAGATTCTTTGACTAACAGAAACCCCAACACAAAATATAAGGAAAAATATAGAATAACATGTATTGTACACAGGAAATAGTTATCATTCAAGGGAAAGTCTATTTAAGTTGTTTCCCCACCACTGTGAGTTTCAGGCTCTCACCATTTATTGGAGCCAAAGACTCGAGGTGCAAGGGTGGGCACCAGGTAGTCTGCCAGGCAGAGCAACATGACAGTGCAGGAGAGTCCAGTCAGCACTGATGGGTCTAAGTAGTAAATCAGCCTGGAAGAGGACAAAGACAAAGCGATCAGTCAAGGCTAGAACCTTTATTTCAAGTGCTCACAAGCATTTTGCATGATCTGTCTATGAACGAAGAAGTGCATCATTCAATTTCCCCGTTTTAACTGATTTCAGAATAACTGAATTGGTTGAATAAACATTCAACTTTGAATAAACCAGAGCCTAAGTGTATACATGTGGGAATGTAAAAAACACAAAAAAATGTTTTTTTACTGTGGATTCTTCACCTGTTACTCATGGGTTATGCAAAAATTAGGCTCATTTAACAAAATCTAATCTAGTATAATCTACTTTGTGTTTCAGCTGTGATGGGAAGCTTAATTTTTGAATCAGTGTTTTGAGGCAGTGCCATCCACATGTGAATTTGTACATTTTGAAACAGAGAACTTCTCATGTTTCTCTTGATGTCTCATTGGCCCCTGTGTATGGACTCACAAGAAAAGCACGGTGGTAACACCCATAAGTGCTCCTGGGAACCAAGGCTTCTCCCAGCGCAGCACACGATCTCCAGCTAGGATCACCTCACCCCATCCCTGCAGCTGCTCTTCCAGTTGAGCTGTTTCCTGAGCCTGGAAATAAGATATACACATTACAAACCAAACCAAGTTGTTGAACTTGACACATCGTTTCTAAAGTATCTGTATAATTTGGTGTAAGAGAGATATCTTTTACCAATACCAAGGACAGGAGTTACTGCTGAGGCAACTTGGGCGTAAATGTAAAATTATTTTTCTGCTACATCAATTCTAGATATCTGTATGATACAGATCATTGTGGCAACGCCTGTATTCACATAAACCATTTCAAAAAATTACTATTTATTTGCATCGTGGAAAACACCTGTCAAAAAGGCCTTGGATGCTACAAAACCGGTCGGCACAGTATCTCAATTGAAAAGGTTAAAGCTGCTGGATATTTTTGTAGTCCAATTGTGTAAGGCTTAAATCTTGTTATAGGGTGTGTGCCTCTTTTGATAAGCAAGGAAAATGTATCGGTATGTTGTATTAGCTACTTTACGCTACATGACTGTGCAAGAGCTTAGCGTTAGCTTCCAAACCATCATGCAAGAAAGAGGAAATGATGAGAACTAACCATAAATATCATCAAATTCACGCCAAATCGAGTGAAAATGCTACTCGATATAACTTTAAAATTAGCTAGCGTTAACGATATGTATATGCAAGCGTTACTAGAGTTAACGTCATCGTCCTCTTGGACGGATTGAAATTTTAGGAAACATTAATTCACATTAACTGGGTAGGGTGTATTACCAGATACACTGTACCAGATAACGCTAACTAAAATGGCTAGCTAGCTTGCTAACAGCTATCTGCCATTAGTTGCGGTGCCCATTAGCTATAATTCAGCAGCAGCATTTTGACGCACGATAAACGATGATGGGATAAGCGAATGCAGTTAACCAGCTAGCTTGTTAGTTGGGTGTCTCGCTTCATGTCGGTGCAAAGTTCAAACTAACCCAGAAAACGGACGCCATCATCGGCTACGTGAACACGAACAGTTATATTAGCAGTTTATGCTAGCAGTACTCTTTAAAACACACCCACAACGGACATAATCTTTTCAATTCACCAAGGCTATACATTTTTTTACTACTCACTAGTATATTTGCGCTTTTGTTGTCGCCTTCAGCCATCGTTATGACCGAGAATCTACTAACTTCCTATTATCAAGTTGCAGTTTAACGTTGGTAAAGAAACAACCGCAGCGCAGCAGCTCCACAGACGTCGATGTCACTCACTAACGGTCGCTCTCTCACAGGATGTTTTTATCTCAGTTTGCGTCTGAACGGCCAATAGCATTCTGGGAGATGTAGTTTTTCATTGCTCGTTTCTCATTCTTGTGCGTTCCAGGGCCTTGGGGCTGGAATCTGTCTAAATCCGCTTGGGTATGTTCTATATTTCAGCGCCATAAAAAAGAGAAAAAAATCAAGCAGACTTGCACTTGCATCCGAAGGTTACATTTGTTATCTGCATAATGCATAAATTCTAATAAACAAACTACAATCTGAGATGCTAATAAAACTTCCCAAGACATGGCAATTTGTTAAGGACGTTAATTAATTGTAGTATACTCACTAATGTTATTATTAAAAAATACAAATACTTATATACTACTTAATACTACTATATTTCATCTTGTGCCTACTGTGACATACTGTTGAAACTGTTGAACAAGCTTGATCAGTATATATCTATCTTTTCAGTGTAGCTATTTTAGTAATCCACTGCAATTAATACATAACATAATGTTGTTTGAATATCAGTTTACAAAAAAAAGTTTGCAAAAAAAATATGGACACGAGAGTCTGATGATTAGGTCATAAAAATCTGATTAATCGGTTTATCAAAAAAAGTGGACCCACAGGGTCTGGGGAATGGGATATATTAGTAATATAATTCCTGTCACATCTATCTGGAGCTACACCATATTCACAGTGACTAAAATTTAAAACACTCTATATTCCATTATTAAAAGATGTGTTATGGTGCCCAACTACACGTGTATTACCCATGAACTAAGATTAAAAGCGATTTAGCCTTCGACACCTAAACGCATCTTACTTTAGCCTTACGTACGGTGCGTATGACGTCACTTGGTTTTCATGTCGTTCCTTCAGTGCTTGGAGGCCAGACTACAGAGCTGAAAGCTAGCTAGCCGTATTTCTTTATTTCTAACAGTTCTAAATACACAGTAAATTGACAGTTTGAGTCTGATTCCAAAGGACATAATTATCGCCGGATTTCCTCCAACACCGTTTTCTCTCCGTTTCGGGGAAAACACTGGTACGTAGCTAACAAATACGTTAGCTAGCTAGCTAGCTTAAGTAGAAGTTGTTCTCTACGAATAGCGCTGTGTGGTTCGGCCTTTACAAATACGACGACTAAAATCGACTAGGTTAATTAAATTAGATGTTAATGCAGCGATTTCCGATCCGTTAGCTACAGCTCTTGAGTTCAGTGTAATATTCAGTTATTCGCATTAGCGTTAGTCATCATAAATCTGCTACCTTACAGACGGGGTTTGCAAGAGGCCTGTTATGGCGCACGTGTTAATGCGTGACAAAACCGTTTTTAATGAAATTATTGTCAACATATGTTTAAGTAAGTACGTTTAGACATAACTAGAGACATAGATACATTTAGTGTTTTTCAAGTCTGTCGGTAACTACCTTACATTGTGAGAAGCCCGGCCCACACTTCATACAAAACTGTGTCAACAAAATGCCGCCTGAACTATACGTTACCCGAGCTTAGGTTTTTGTGTCGGTGTTTCAACTGATACAAGTGTTTCTATCACTTTTTCGGAATCCCTGATATAATATTTAGAAAAATAACGCCAGCTCGGTTATCTTGATTTCCTATCAGTTTATTTATGTCAGCCATTTTAGAATGGCTCAGTGTTGTACAAAAATTCAATTCAATTCAAAAATGATCCCCATTTTCTCTGGTGTTTGGAAATAGCTCCTTAATAGGTAGGTGCTAAATTGATCCCTACACGTAAATATCTTAAGGCCTACAAGTAAGTTAAAAAATATTGCCAAATGTTGCTCAAAGTAACCTAGTGTAGACCTTTGCATAGAAGCAGCCAACCATATAAGCTTCTTCTTTCACATGAAGTTTAAATGGTTAACTACTGAAGTGACGTGGAACGAAGTATTATAGTATTATATCTTCACTTATAATTTCTCTAAGTTTACAAAATAGTTAAATAGTTTGTTTTTTCTACAACACAGTAATCGTACCTAAATCCTGTTGTCCTGTTATTTTGCAGAGCCATGTACAATGGGATCGGCCTGACAACTCCGCGGGGTAGCGGCACCAATGGTTATGTGCAACGCAATCTGTCAAGTCTGCGGGTCAAGCGTCCGCGGGATGAGCGTGGTGGTGAGCGGGATGAGAAGGATCGGGAGAGGCTGGAGAGTCAGCTCAATAGGCAGCCCAATGCTGACATCCTGGAGCACCAACGAAAGAGGCAGCTGGAGGTCAAGTGTGCTGAGCTGCAAGACATGATGGAGGAGCAAGGGTAAAACAATGTTTGTTCTTGCCCCCGATAATACACTGGTTTTCACTAACCTGCAATGAGCTGAAATCACAACTAGAAATATTCAACTACACCTGAAACACTTAGTCAATCCATTGCTTATTAATCAGTAACTTTGTCAGTTGATTAATTGTTATGTTATTATTTTTAGGTAAAATTTATTGTGTGTACAGGGAGTTAAGAAATTAGATTACTCAGGGAAATACATTTCTTGGGTAATCGGGGAACGAGTCTACATGAAAGTTAAGTAACCTGATTACTGGAAAACCACGTATTCATACGGCAGAAGAGTAATCAGACTTCTCCCCTAACTCAGGCTTATTTTGGAAGCATGGTTGATAGATTTTAAGTGTACAGAAAGATCATAGAAAGCTTCTTGGTGTGTTTGTTTTTCTTTTGTTTCTTTTTTTTATAGGTAAATAGATACTTCATTGATCCAAAAGGGAAATTCTAGAGTTGCGGCAGCCATCGCACATTTAACTTTTAGCAACAGAAGATAACACTGAGACACTGAGAATACACAAAACACAGTACAAAGAATAGCACAAGTTTACAAAAATAATTAAAATACACTCTGTGATGTGCGGGTGTCAGGGAACTGAGATCTTTTAGAGAGAGAGAAGCAGACAGACCAGGGCTCCATTTTACAGCGCAAACTGTCATACCCGGTAAAAACTTATGTAGATGTCTGCAGGGTACTTTGTGTTAGTGTCAATTTAGTTTGTCTTTAGTTCGTTGTCACGTCTAGATGAATCTAGATGTTATTTATCTCCACTCCTCTCAGGTGATAGAGAGATGTCTGCAGCCTTTGTTATGCACATGCAATGTACAAAGCAATGTTAAAAGCAGAGTAGAAATCTGGTTATGCATTTAGATAAATCAGATTTCTCTAATCCCTACCCCAGTTACAGATACCAAGTTTACCGTTTCTATGACAGTTAAGAAATCGGCTTACTCAAGAAAGCCAGATGTAATCTGGTTGCTAAAGTCCATGTAAATGCACTGATTACCAAATACCAAATTCATTTTGCCATTCATAGTTTGTGAGTATGAGAATAACAAGTAAAGTATCTTTTTTATATATGTGTGTATATATATCTATATATATCTATATCATTTCATACATAATTAAATCCTCTTTTCTGTTTGGACGGTCAGGTATTCTGCTGAGGAGATTGAGGAAAAGGTCAACAGTTTCCGCATGATGTTGCAAGAGAAACAGGAGCCAGCTCCTGCCACGACTGAGAGACCAACGTGAGTACAAAACAATCTGACTGTAAAAGTTTTGGTGAAATTAAATGCAATGTGGAGTGTAGCTCAGAATGACAGAGACTGACAATAATACTCCAGTTAACTATCTGTCTTTTTGGACAGAAAATGCCTGCACTGCAATACTTGGTCCGTCTTGTTAAATCTCTAACCATTTAATTGTTTATGTATCACAGAAAGCTGTGTTTCTTTTCTCTCTCAGGGCGACTGAGACTCATGCCCTTGCTGCAGCCAATCAGCAGAAGAATGACCGTCTTCGCGCTGCTTTTGGTATCGCCAGTGACTATGTGGATGGATCATCCTTCCATGCCGACCGCAAAGAGAGAGAGAAGGAGAAGAGAGAGCAGGAACGCCTGGAGAGAGAGAGACTGCAGCAGCAGAAATATACGTGAGTAAGGCGAGCACAAAATATGCATGATGTTATGCATAATAAATCAATTACTTAAATTACTTCACTCTTAATTATTATAATCTGACCTGTTTGTCCAAATTTGCCAGATTACAAATTAATACAAATCTTTCTTTCTTAGAACTATAATTGACAGCATACACAAACTTAAAAATCACAGCAATTTACTTAGCCTTACAGGACAATCCTCCAAGTAAAAATTAAGTGCAGTATTTGTACTTTTCTAGACGTAAACAGATGCCACAGTTAATGCCAACAGGAGAATAAAAAAAGGTACAGAATGTTTTCGTCATTGTACCTCCACATCTTATTTTTGACATACAGGTACTACATATTACAAGCCATCATGCTTGTACAATTTAATGGGACAGAATCAGATATAAACGTATTAAAATATATGATTAGATCCATATGTCATACTGTCGGTCTGAGGCTTACATGAAAACAGCAGCTGGTGTTCAAATGTAAAAAGTGATGACACACAGTGATGTGTGTTTCTTGACTTTGGATGATCAGTTGTGCTTAATACAAACACAATTAAAAGTAACATACAGATACTAGTATTGTTTTGTCAATGAGTGTGTAGTCACTATCACAAAGTGTTGTGTTACAGTTTGCTTGGTGTCTCCCTGCCATTTTGTGATGCCACTGTGTAATTTAATGGTGTACATAATGCAAGGTTGCAGGTGGATGAATCATTGCGGAGCAACACTGCTTTGGTTTTAAATCAAACTCCAGCTAAAGTCCAGCTGAAAAGAAAAAAAAGCCTTATAGAAATGTAACTTTTCAGCGACAGCTTGCGCTGTGTATCAGGGCTTTCTCTTGCTCTGGCTCGCTTGCCTTCTCTCGCAGTCACTCTGCACACGACTCAAAAAAAAGCAGAATGCAGCCTTTTCTGTTACTGTACAGTTAAAATCTGAACCATGCTTCAATTGATTCATCAATCATTGTAAGTATAGTATACACAGATTTCCAGTAACCAAGTTTCTTAAATGTATGTAAACCCTGTTCCCCAATCACTGGAGAAAGCTGCTTTTTCTGAGTAACCTGGTTACTAAGTACATGTAAACACAGAGAATTACAGTAACTCACTGGAACAGAAGGATGGAAAATACTCTTTTATTTGCACTAATAAATGCTGCTGCCTGAAAGTTGTGGTCATCTTTGCATGCAATTTGCACTTGTGAATAGGACCTGTTACAAACTGGTTTCAAGTGTTGCTATCCATTGTTAGACCTTAGTGACAACGTAAAACAAGGTAGGTTTCACTAAACATCAGTCAATGTGTGAGTTTTTTTGAATACAATAAATCACCTGTATGGTCACTCATTATAGTGTTAAATGTGCTCTCTTAACACATCGCCAACATTAATTCTGTGACTAACTCGAGGTCTGTCGCCATATCTCTCTCAGGCTAGTGGAAGATTCAGATGATTCAGATTCTCCTCCCAAGAAGCGCAGTCGGAGGAAGAAGAAGAAAAACAAGAACAGAGACAGGTGAGAAAATGAACTTGATTAGAACAAAAAGGTATCGACTGACAAAAGTGTGACTGTTTGTTTTATCTTCCAGTAGCTCAGAGAGTGCTTCCCCATCACCTCGCAAAGAGAAGAAGAAATCCAAGAAGAAGAAAAAGAAACGGTATTCTACCAGCTTGTTTAAAGTTTCACCTGATAATTTCTGTTTCACCTAATAATCAACTAAAATTGTTAACTGGAAATGTGTCTTTCAGTGAGGCATCAGAGGAGGAGGAAGAAGATGATAGGTAGGTGTTTTTAAACAAGTTTGTGTGAGTGTTCTGTCAAGCTGTATCATAGTATAATTTACTATCCTCGCACAGCTCGAACTGTATATAAAACTTTGTTGGATTAAGTTTTGATTTGTCTGTTAATTTTGCTGCTTGTTTTTAATAAAATTGCAATACTTGTATTGTTACTGAATGTATGGTTTTATGTGTAGCGTGTGTAAACATTTTCCTCTGATCTCTCACCCAGTCAAAGTTCCTCAGATGAGAAACAGAAGGTGTCAAAGAAGAAAAGAAAAAACAGTGAAAGTGCAAGTCCTCCCAAAGTAAAAGCACGACACAGGAGTGTCTCTTCCAGCTCTGCTCACAGGTATGAGATATAATAAGAGGTACAGACAGTAAGTAATGATGTACAGTTCTGGGGGAAAGTATTCGCCACCTTCCTGATTTGTCACACTTGAATGATTAAATTAACAATTTTGGTATTGCACAAAGATAACCTGAGTAAATACAAAATGCAGTTTTAAACGATTACTTCATTTATTAAGGGAAAAAAGCTTTTTCACATTACTGTGGGTCAGTATGTGTACCTGGGCAGAAATATATAGTCAGTTCAGCATAGCAGATTATTACCAAATATAACATGATCTTAAAAATGTTATTGCTAAAAGTACTTGCAGTGTTTTATATACACTCACCGACCACTTTATTAGGTACACCTTGCTAGTACTGGGTTGGACCCCATGTTGCCTTCAGAGCTGCCTTAATTCTTCATGGCATAGATTCGACAAGGTGTTGGAAACATTCCTCAGAGATTTTGGTCCATATTTACATGATGGCATTGCGCAGTTGCTGCAGATTTGTCGGCTGTACATCCATGATGTGAATTTCCCGTTCCACCACATCTCAAAAGTGCTTTTATGGATTGAGATCTGGTGACTGTGGAAACCACTCTTACAACCACTTGTTTTTGGCCATTTCTCTAGACAATTACCTGTTGAAGTTGGACATGACAGACATTGGGCTGCGATGGGGTGAAATCCATTTAATGTCTGGTCAACTGCTTTGGGCATTGCACTCTGACATACAGCCACTTTGTGTAATATTTAGATAAGTTCAAGGTTGTGATTCTTAAAAAAATCTCGTAAAACTATATATGTAAAAATGTACACTGCTAACATTTTGTTGATGAAAACGGAAAGGGCAGAACTTTGCTGTGAGGGTATAGTGCAATGAATAAAATGGCTTAATCCTCATCCTTTCTGTAACTTTTCTTTCTGTGATATTTACAGCCAGTCTCCACCTCCAGTCACATCACGTCAAGACCAAACTACAAGAAAAGGCGATGATGGAAGAAAGGGGAGATCCCCAGATAGAAGGAGAAGGGGCTATGAGGAACACAGCCCACATCAGCGAGGTTTTGACGGGGTAAGGTTTAGTTTCTTCAAATTTTTGCATGTGGTATTTACAAACTATATTTAACTGAACAATTTCATGACTCTTGCTTTTAATCCTGTTATTAACATAAATTTTGTGTAAAGTGACATCAACATATTTTATCATTGTCATATAGAAGAGGTCCAATCTTGAGAGAGACAAAGAACAACTGAGTGAGATGCCGAAGAACTCCACCAGCAGGAGGCATGACTCCTCATCCCCTTCTCCACCTCCACAAACTGAAAAAAGCAAGGAAAAGGACAAAGAGAGGGGCTCAAGAAGCAAACAGGAGAGTGAGAAAAGAAGACGTTCAAGGAGTATAGAAAATGAGAGAAATAAAGGAAGGCGTTCAAGAAGCAAAGAAAAAGGAAGGAGATCCAGAAGCAAAGATTTGGATCGAGGAAGGCGCTCAAAGAGCCAAGAAAATGAGAAGGAGAGAGCAAGGCACTCCAGAAGCAGAGAGATCGAGAGAGGAAGGCGATCAAGGAGCAGAGAAATGGACAAACGAAAGGGAATGCTCTCTAGGAGCAGAATCCGATCGAGAAGCAGAGAAAATGATAGGGAGACAGTAAGGCGCTCTAGAAGCAAAGAGATGGACAGAGGAAAACGCTCAAGAAGCAGAGAAATTGAAAAAAGAATGCGATCAAGGAGCAAAGAAAATGAAGGGGAGAGAGCGAGGCGCTCCAGAAGCAGAGAGGTAGGGAGAGGAAGGAGATCGAGGAGCAGAGAAAATGAGAGAGATAGAACAAGGCGCTCCAGAAGCAGAGAGGTGGAGAGAGGAAGACGATCGAGGAGCAGAGAAAATAGTGGCAAAGCAAAGGTGAGCGTCCCTCAGAGGGCAAGACATGATTCTTCTTCATCCCCCTCTCCTCCACGTAAACAGGAGACTAGGATGGAAAGAAGCAGAGACAATGAGCAGGAAAAAGATTGGATTAGACGGGATAAAAAGGCAAGACACGACTCTGCATCGCCCTCACCTCCACCTGAAAAGGATAGGGTACGGCGGGAGAAATGTGGAGAGAGCCCACGCAGGACTGACAGAGATGTACACTCAAGGGTGCCAAATGAAAGGGACAGTGGGAAGAGACGGGAGAGAGAGGCATCCCCTCCCCAACAGAAAAATGACAGAAGAAGGGATAGACCCCCATCTCATGACTCCTTATCACCTGCTTCTCGTTCACCTGTCACCAATGGGTGCCAAAGAGAAAGGGAGAATGAGAGGAAAAGAGAAAAAAACAGAGAAAGTACCAACAAAAGCGAGAGGCATCTGAACAAGCAAAGGGAACAAGACGGAGAGAAAAGTCTAGAAGGTGGACGAGAAAGAGATGAGTTGGTCCAGTCATATTCAGAAAGTAGAAGAGATGGCTCAAGACCTGCAGAAAAAGGCCAGAGCAAAAGACCAGACACGAATGATCACCAGGACAGGATGAGAAGCCCTACAACAAAGGAGAAATGTGCAGAAAAGGCCAAACAAAATGAGAAAAGAAAAGAGCGTAGCAGCAGCAGTAGTAGTAGTAGCAGTAGCAGCAGCAGCAGTAGTGGCAGTAGCAGTAGCAGCAGTGATAGTGACAGTGATAGCTCATCGTCCTCGTCCTCATCCTCATCTTCCTCTTCATCCTCTTCCTCTGAGGACGAGGGCAAAGTCAATAAAGGTGGGTCAGGCAGGGAAAAAAGTAGCCCAGAAAAAAGTGCACCATCTGCCATCGGGGCTGCAGTTCAAAGGTATTTAGCCAATGGTCGGAAGGAAAGCTCTGCCTCCGCCTCTGAGGGGGATGCACCCAGACAGTCGCTAAAGGACAGAGAAGGTGGAGGCGCCGAATGTGAGAGGGGAAGACCTTCTCACAGAACTTCTTCAGAGAATTACCTGCCCCAAAGAAAAGGTCAAGAACGATACAGCCCTACACAGATGTACAGCCCCAGTCCACCTCCTTCCCCACCAAACAGAGTGGACACCACTAGAGGCAGCAATAGGTACTCTCCGTCTGAGGTCACTGCAGAGAAAACAAGGGTGGATGTGAAAAGCAGGGAAAAGGACAGAGGAAAGGAGAAGGATGCAGCAAAGAGGCCTACAAGGTCTAGCCCCTTAGCCAGGAGGTCACACTCTCCGCCCCAGAAACCGTCCATCAGCTCCCCAGCCCATCGCACTCCACCTAGACAGTATCAGGAACCTCCGTCCCGATCTAGGAGATCTTCTCCTCCTTCAGCCTGGTCAGACCGGGACAGAGAGAGGCAGAGGAACAGAGAAAAGGAGCAAGAGCGGGAGCGAGTTAAGGACAGAGAACGTGAACGAGCTACCAAAAGAAGTCGCTCCAGGTCTAGGAGCCCAAGAAGGTGCAGCCTGTCCAGGCCTAGGAGCCCACGAAGGCGCAGCCTGTCCAGGCCTAGGAGCCCACGAAGGCGCAGCCTGTCCAGGCCTAGGAGCCCAAGAAGGCGCAGCCGATCCAGGCCTAGGAGCCCAAGAAGGCACAGCCTGTCCAAGACAAGGAGCCAAAGAATGCGCAGCAGATCCAGGTCTAGGAGTCCAAGAAGACGCAGTGCGTCCAGGTCTAGAACCCCAAGAACACACAACAGGTCCAGGTCTACAAGCCCAAGAAGACGAAATCCCCCCAGCAGGTAAGACAAAAATATAATTTTTGTCTTTATGCTATGGATGTCTCAAGAATTGATACTTTTAAGTCAGCCAAATTTTAAGTAACAGCCCGATCTGCAGCAAGAATTTCAGAACTTGAGACAAGACGTATGAAAACAACTACAGTACACTGCAGTCACCCCCTTGCAAGGAGAAGCAGAGATGCAACATGTTTTGGCATGGCATGCATTGTGTGGCTCAGTCTTATGATAGGATCAAAATCAACCTGTAGCTCATACAACAGCTCCAAAACTGCATTGCGGGACAGACGATGTGTTCCCATTCATTCCTCTTTCCTTTCCCCTATGCCTTTCTCCTCACAGAATAACAGTAGCCATCTGTGGTCAAGATGATTTAAACTGCCTTTCAAATTTATTAAATACAGATGCAAGCAGTTAGATCAGCTAGCATTGTCAACATCGTGTTTTTGTTCACACAAACCTTTAGTAAATCAGGCCCTGTGTGGCTGGACCCAAATAATGGACTGTTTGAATAGTATTTGAGTGCTGACTTTTTCCCAGAATTCTGACTTTCTGAGGGGGAAAAAAAGAACTCAAATACATTTTTATTGTTCCCAGTCATTTTCTGTAATTTACAGTAATGCCATAAGGTAACAAATTTTAATGATTAAGTTAAAAATCAACTGTGTAATATCTTCCTTCTCAGGTCCCGTCGCTCTCCCTCTCCACAGCAGCGAAGAAGGAACAGTCGTTCTCTGTCCAGAGAAAGACAGACTCAGAGGAGCGCTCTTGCTGCACGTAGGGACGTGCAGCAAGAGAGAGAAAGAGAAAAGGAGCATCTGTACCAAAAAGAAGTTCCACAACCTTGTGCATCTTCCTCCTCATCTTCTTCTTCTAGCTCGTCCTCTTCCTCCTCACCTTCACCATCACGGCAGAGGACAGACATAAAAGCACCAACAGAGAAAGACAAGGGAAAAAATCAAGAGAAAGAGAAGACAGAGGAAAGAGAGCAGAAAAGTCGTTCGTTGTCCTCACAGGGTCCTTCCAGAGAATCATCTAATGCTCCTCCCTCAGGTAAAAGAGCGTCCCAGTCGGATTCCAGGCGCACTGATGTCACCTCCAAAAGGTCTCCGGCTGGGAGCCAACCGGACTCCAAGCAGTCGCCACGGGGCCCAACCAAGAAGCAGTCACCACCAGCCACTCCTCAACCATCAGACCAAACAGTCATAAATGAGAGTGCTGTAAACGGGAAGAAAGCTAATGCAAACAATAAAACCAGCAGGAGGAGCAGCTCCAGCTCCTCTTCCTCTTCCTCTTCCTCATCCTCCTCTTCTGGCTCATCTTCGTCTTCCTCTTCAGACAGTTCTGACTCTGAGGTAGAGCAAGGAAAGGGGTAAGCAGGAGACCGAATCAACATGAACACAGAATAGCTTGCTGCGTTTTATGGTGAAATAATTAGACAGTTGTTCGGCACATTAGTCATGAACCATATGCCAGTTATTAATAATACTGCATTTTCATTTTAACAGGAAGAAGGCCCAAGGTCAAAGCTCTCAATCATCCTCATCCTCTGACAGCGAAAAGGAAACAAAACAAAAAAGGTGAGAAGAGAAGAAAAAGTACTACAATGTAACATGTACAAGTAGTATTCATTTTAGCAGAACAAACCTGAGTGGTATCAGTTACCGGCTCAAATTATACAAATTTAATAATCTGTTTCTAGGCTCTGAAATTACAGAGTGATTAAAATTGAAACATTTATATTAACCATATCCCTTACTGAGACGCTACACCGCACCAAAATAGAATCAAATTGTAGTTTGGTCATTTGGAAACTAAATTTTTAATTTATAATAATTTTCCTCGCAGCCCTGCCAGGACCCAAAGAGTGCCGGCTGATTCACTGAGAGACTCTCGCTCACTCAGTTATTCTCCTCCAAGATACATAAGAGCATCACCATCGTCACCCAGCCGCAGGTGTGTTTCTAAAGACATAAACGATGCATATCGTTGATCCGACAATTATCATGTAGGATGCACTTTCTGCAAGTCTGAGCCTCTGAAACTGTCTTAATGAACCTTCTTTGGGAGTTCTTTTTAAATTAAATTTGACTTTAGGGGTATATTATCATAATGAAACACCGGTGGTTCCAGCTGCTAAATAATGTTAATATATGCTTGTCCTTGTTTGAGGACATAAGTAAACCTAAATGCATTTTGTTGAAATCAAAAACATGGTAAAATAAACCAAAACAAATTGGAGGTCACATGTTTTTGTTTTTTTTCCCCATGTCCCATGTGATCTACATTTACTCAGTATATGTGTTAATTTGTGACATGCTTTTTGTTGCATACTATTGCTGTGTTGCTTTAGGAAATAAGTTAATTTATATACATGTGCGAGGACATCCAAAGATTTGATACACAGACCTAGATGTAGCATGTAATAATAAAGAAAAGGCTTATTTTATTTAGCACAGTTTAACAACCCAAGATTTTATGAATGATTATTGTACATCTTTTTCTTCTAGTGGTAGGAGTGGCAGCAGGCAGTCACCAAGCCGCTCATCAGGCAGCAGACGAAGAAACTGAGCTGACAGCTACTACTTCTGTGTATCTCTGTTCACCTCCAGCTGGTTTGAACTGGACAACAACTTGAATTTTGCCAGCGGTCAGTAAATACACATCTGTGAATGTCAGGGGACTCATTTTGGTTGTGAGCCACCACACAGTAACCACCAATGTGTTTGTGTCTTATTTTTAAGCAGCGATGGCCCGAGTCAGACTTGTACATTTCTTTTTATGAGCTACATAAGAAACGTACACTTTCCCACACAGTTATGTACAACGTAACTCTAACAATGTTCCTCTGTACTTGTATTGTTTGTTGCTTTCTACCTGTAGATATGATCTGTCTGTATTTTGGTTATTATGTAACAGATATGCGATTTCCATTTAATGTGATCAGAAACTGAAATGTGGTAATTTCTTTGCTGGAAATGGTTAATAATAATAAAAGGCAATTGTACATTTTATATGTGTGAAATGTTTGGTTGCTGTGGTACATCAAACTTAGCATATTTTATCTTTTCTTATTGTTAACATATTCTAAAAAAAAACACAGAGTGTATCCTGTTTAATGTTGAGTATCTCAAAGCCTCATATCTTATTTTCTAGGCCACAGAACTCAGTTGTTGAGCAAATGGTAAAAATCATCAGTGTCCCATAATGTTGCACTGGGTCCACAAAAAAGGGAGAAAGCTGCAGACCATGTTGGGATGTCAGGAAATATTGAGACTTGTTGGTAAAAACAAAACCTTAGAATATTGTGACACCATATGCTTTTAACCTACAGGACCGCCCTGGTGGGCACGTTACAAACCCAAGTAGGGCAACAGAGTGTGTTCAAACTCTCAACTGAAATGACAAAAAGCACATTATTTCCATTATGTCTAAACAGGTTGCAGCTCCAAATGATCTATTTGTATAATATTCCCAGCATAATTACAGGAAGATACCAAACAGTATAATTATTCCATTGTTCTCCACGTTGAGCAAACATTTTCATTGAGCTTTTACTATTTTACTGTGCTGCTATAAACCTGTTCCTAGAGTGGTGGAATATTAAAGTCTTGGTGTATGTTTGAGATTTTTTTCTAATTGCAGGAGTTGACTCATCCTAAAACCTTTATTAATACATTTCTGACATTTTGAGTCATTTCTACTGGTATTGTGGTTTCAGGTAAGCAGAATAGTTGTATGGCATTAATTTAAGTACTGAATTTGACCTCATTGATGATATGATGGTGCAAAAAAAAAAAAAAAAAAAA
>OMLM01007858.1:49668-66887 GCA_900302695.1 Helostoma temminkii
AAAAAAAAAAAAAAAAAAAACGAATAAAATTCAAAGATGTGATACTGTAGACTTAAAGGTGGAGGTATTTTGAGCCACTTTATGTAATGACGTGTGGTTAATCCATTATATCATCGTTTATCAAGTGATTAAATTTTGTATTAAGAATCATCTGCAAAAGGTACTTGGAAATTAAAGCTGTCAAAAGTAAATGAGTAAAAAATATCTCTGAATTGTGGTGGAGTAAAAAGTAACATGAAATGCAATATAATATTTTGCTACTTACCCAGATCAAGTTTTTGAAAAAAATTGCATCTAGGTAAACCTCTGTCCTGTTCATGTTTTATTTTATTCTTTATTTTTGTATAAGTTTATATAAACTATTTGCATTTATTAAAAATATCTAGTATTCGACTCAGAGTTGGGGCACACGGTTTTTCCCACATGACGTGAACGCTGCATCAGATGATGAGAGTGGGTCATCAGCTGCAGACAGTCAGGTGTGGTCGGGTTGCGACTGTGTCGGTGATCCAGCGGGCTCAAGTGGGACAAACACAGCGTCTACCGCCGATCTGCTTACGTGACACACCGACGGAGCACTGAGTATACTGCACGGCGCAAGTAAGTTTTTATATAATGTCTAGTTCGAAGTTTCTTCGAAGAAGTTTTCCAACGTCTTGGGTGCCAATCATTGAGAGGCCAGGGTCAGGCCCAGAGTCCGTCATTCCAGACTAGATAGAAAAAGCTGGAATTTTAAAAGTTTTCTTCCTTCTCACTAGCCGCATACACGTTGGCAAACACAAATGAACATATGTATGCATTGTTGGGGTGTCTTTGTTATTCCGGTTGTAGTAGCCAGGACTATTAGTAAAGAGTAAACTCTTTAATTTACAGTTTCTTTTTCCTCATGCTTTGCTACATAACATACGGCAAAGGTTCTGGCAGCTAGCTAACAGGCGTAACGTGTAGCCGTTGGAATAAACGGTTGTTGTTTAACATCAAGACATAGCGTAATTTAGCGTTAATGTATGCCGAATTCAAAGACATATTTTACGTCGTTACTTACATGTCCACACAAGTAAATAATATACAATGAGTGGGAATATTAAATATAATTAAGGACATGAGGCTATTTCCGTAGAAGTTTGGCGTGACGTTCCTTAAACTCGGGAACGGGTTGGTGAAGGCGAGCGGCAGATCCTGTTGTGACAGCGGGACACACTTGAACAGATGAACTTCAGCCACTCTAGCAAAGGTCAGTTTCGCTGTAGGTGTTCACATGACACCAGTTTATTGTGGACCATCAGCTGAACCAGTGACCTGCAGACATTGGTGCTCTTCGTTTGGGTGAATTTGACCGACTACTTTTAAAATCAGGGCAAAATCTATCGGCTAACTAGTGCTTGTGACTTTTTATGACGAGGCGGATTATTCATGAATTTGTCGCCTACAGATTCGCATAACGATGAAAGTAATTGTATCAACTTTAAAAACTTTTTGTTTAACTTTCTCATAGATTTAATAATAACAATAACCAAATACATATTATAGTCCTGATACACGATACAAGGTGTTTACCTATGACCTACATAATTACTGCAAAGGTTTCCATAAAGTATTATTAGAAATATCTCATTAATTACTTTCAAAAGCAGCAGCAGTCTATCCTGTTTTCATGGAAAACCGTCTACCCTACCTCTGCTGCTCGGCCTCTCTAATTTAGCTTGTGCCAGTCAGGAAAAGGCAGTGCCAGACTGACAGTGAGACCGCCGGGGAGCTTTTGTTGCCGTTACTTTGTTAAGCCAGCTTTAAGTTATAAGGATGGGGGTGGATAAAGCAGGATGAGGAAGTTATGTTTAGTGACTCAGCTGTTGTTTGAGAAGCAGGGAGGAAGGTAAGAAGGGCCACACACTCTGCATTCAGCTATTGAATTGAACTGTGGTGACCTGCTGCATTTATGTGATTTTGGTGTAACCTTATTGCTCTTTTCTGTTTTTTTTTTTTTGTTGTTTAGCTTTTTTTAAGGGCCAAAGAAGCAAGATCCACTTGTGAAACAGGAATCGGTTGAACTGAAGTGAAATTAAGGGATCAACTCAAGGGAACCTCAACAGATGAAACCACTACTTAACTGCTGTGAAAAAGGGGAACATCTTTGTTTCTCATTCCTTTTATGTAAGGGATGGCGTCAATGAGCGAGAAGTGGAGATCAGGGTAATGACTGGCAATAACTGGATTTCTAATCAGTCGTAGCAATACACATAAAACACCTCTATCAGTTTTCGATTTGTGGCTTCATGTTTTTAAATGCATAGACCTAAGTAAACACAATACACTGGACAGGATCCAAAGGAGAAAGCAGGGAGTGTCCGCACTGCACTGACGGACTTGTGACTGTAAAAATCAATGAGTTGTCACGAGTTGGAAATCCCCTCCAGGAGTCTCATTGGGTGGAACTGGAAGTAAGGTGGATCCACGCAGCCTCATGTAGCTGTCAAGCATGAATCATAAATGCAGAGCTCTTCAGAAATGCTCCACGTTGTTCAGGATGCTTTGGTTTCACTTTAACACCAAAGGACAGGATGTGAACATTTGAACTGAATCTCAAGGATAAGCCGAAACGAAAGAGTGCAGAAATTTTAACTGGAAATGTCCTCTTATTGGCATGGCAGTGTCTGTGATTTTTGGACAAACGGTTGTGCTGCTTTGAGCTGGTAGCATTGGGAGCTGGAACGAACACAAACCCAGAGGAGAGAAGAAAAAAATCTATTGTCCTATGAAACAGATTTTACTTTGAAATTCAATAACAGGCCATCAAATGGCAGGGAAAGACTACAACCATCTCTTCAAGCTGCTCATCATTGGAGACTCCAGTTAGTACATTTTGATGCATTTTACATTCACCTTAAGTTAAAACATTTGTGGTACTTGTTATAGTTCATAACCATCATAAAGCCCCGTGTCAAAGTATTGATCTTCACTGTGCTTAGCAAACATTAAAACAGTTTGCTGTAGCCAATCACCATAACTTATAACACTAGAAAATCTATCATGGGTCAGAAGAAACGCACTGAATCAATGTCACAGTTTATGATATCAGTAATTGCTGTGGTTTAAAAAATAGTATTTCTTCACTGTAGACCTGAAGGTCTGGGTGTAGATTCTGGATGAGTTAAAGCCTCACTCTAATCTGAACATAACCAGTTGTGTTATGACGCTAAACCTGACATCAACCAACACCAGAGCCTTGGAATCTAACATGTCTCTCTTTCACCCATTTCAATGACTAAATAATGTTAAACAATGTCCATGCTACCGGCCGCCGTCACATGATGATCACAGATCATCAGCAGTGTTGTTCAAATTATTGTGAATGCTTTTGACAGAGGTTGACGTGTTTAAGCCACTTGTTACCCATGTGTGACGGAGTTTTGTTAACTAAAACAAACTGTCTGAAACTGCTGATGAAAAATATTAGAAAGTAAAAGCTGATTAACATATATTTTCATAATTGTGTAGTACATGGAAACTGCTTATGAACAATCTGTGTGTTTGGACAGATATTTTCTGTATTCGTGAAAAGTTCTCCACCACTACTATAACTCTGCGTGGGAGAGCAAACAGTTTAAGGAAGAAGAACCCCACAGTGGTTCAAACCACCATCTGATTCAGTTGTCAAAACAAGACGGCTTTAAATTTTATCAGTCACAGTTTGTTTCAAGCTTGTTTCGAAGACATAAAACTGTGCTTCAGTCTTGCTACATCGTGGTTAAAACATCAGTGTGCTGGAGTATTGAAACACGCTTCACGGCTTTGATATCTGACACAATCACTGCTGCTGCGTAACAAGTCCTCTGTGCATTTCGAAGGCTGAGAATTCTTGACATGTTTTCAATTGTGACTGAGTGACTTATACAGATTCCTGTCAACTTTAGGGTCTGATTGTGGTTAGGCAAGTATGAAAAGTCACAAAACATCCATTTATTTTGGAAAGTTGGCTGATTTCTGCTTGCCTCTCCATAAGTTTAACTCTCTGTAGGACACTAGATATAGAAAATCCGTATATTTAGACTTGCTGCAGGAAATGCTGAGTCATTTCAGATGACCTTCGTCCCTGCAGAAAATTATTTTTATGCAGCGATTAGATTTCATTGTATACTGCAGGCTTCTGTGAAGCTTAGAGTCCCCTTTGAGCACTTGCTCCTGTCCATCATTTTGTAAGCACTGTACATGTGGGCTATAACAACCTGTAAGCAGAAGTTTGGATGGAAGCTCAGTAGGCTCAGAATTCATCTCTCAAGACATATTTGTTAAGGCCTTTTTTTCATTTGTAACACTGTTACTATATTTGGAAGAGGTTGCAACTGTGGTTCTCATTACTTAACACTGCTCATGGTCTTGAGTTGCATTTGACTTGTATGATTTGTCCATATATTTGTGCAGAGGCTGGATTTCTGGTGACATTATCACTAGAAACATTTTGTTCTGAGGGTATTTCCTGATCCCTGTTATACACTGATTAGATTTCAGGCCTTTGTCTGGGTTTTCTTGGTAGGAAAAAAATGATAATATTTCTCCTGATATGATTTTGACAACAATACATTTTCTTGCTTCGATGAGGCAGACTCATTTTCCTGTTTGCCTACAGACACTCCTTTTATCAGGTTAAAGCAAATCAAAAACATAAAGTCTGCATTTCCTCTGGAGGTATTATGATACGATAGTGATTTATTGTTTGATTCTGGTTTGTCAAGTCGTTTCCTAACAAGTTGCTACTGGTTCTCCCAGCACAATGTTCAGGATATTATTTAGGGGCGTGTTCACCAGGTTTTCAGGATTTAGCCTCTTTCTAATCACACATTCAGTGTTTACATATTTCCATTATGAGTTCAGCCTTGCTTAGTTTCACTTTTGTTGTCCAGCCATTTCTATTTAGCAAGGTGTCACCCAGGATGACATGGCCTTGTCTTTCTGAGAGTAGACCTCAGACAAGAGTGTCTTGTCTTCTGCTCAAAGTGAGTTACATGCTAATTGTGTCCCTCCGATCTTTGTGTCTTTCTCAGATGTGGGCAAAAGCAGTCTTTTGCTCCGCTTTGCAGACAACTCCTTCTCTGGTAAGTTACCACAGCTTTGTGTCTGTCACGTGAACGGTATCATATTTATCTAGACTCACCATGTTAAGAAAACACTGACACACATGAGGCATGTTATTATCGAGGCAAGTCATCTGATAAGCAGGGTTTTTCAGGACTGTCCTAACCTGTCAGTGGAAGGCAGGTTTTCACACACTGGAAGTCAGTCTGTGCACAGTCGAACAGCTGTGGTCAGAGAGAAACCTCCTGTGTGGATTGATGATGAGCATGTAGGGGACACTTCACATAATTGGCAACAAACACATGCAGCTGCACAGAAAGAGTACTGTAGTTGTTTCATTTTGGTAACCACCATCAAACTTCACAATGTTTATAACAAGGTTTTGTAAAATTACACACATTCAAATGCTCCTTAACAGGTGCCAGATTAAGATTCAGTTATACTGTTCTTTTTTTCGATGTCCTTATAAAACATTTTGTTAAATGGGTGTTTGTGGCCACTGCTCTGTATGATGACATTTTACTCAACCTTATCTTCAGATGCAATGATGGTGCACAGTACAGTTGCTTGTTATCTAAATGTACTAACCCTAACCCCTTAAACCAAAGCCAGAGTAAATGTATCGACAAACTGTCCACACGCAGCCACTGTAAAAATACAGTTTGTATTTATGTGATTGAAGCTGTGTATGTGCTGTCTGCCTTTTGCTGATGGTTCTCTGGTCTCCTGCAGGCAGCTACATCACCACCATCGGTGTTGACTTTAAGATCCGAACAGTAGACATGGATGGAGAGCGGGTGAAGCTGCAGATATGGGACACAGCAGGGCAGGAGAGATTCAGAACCATCACATCAACGTAATAATTTCCAGACGAACTAGTTTTATGTGCTGAAATAGTTTTCACTTTTATTTTAACCAGTCGATATACCCACTTAACTGTAAATCATCTTTGTCATTACAGATACTACAGGAACACCCACGGTGTCATTATTGTTTATGATGTGACGAACCCAGAGTCATTTGTAAACGTCAAGAGGTGGTTAAATGAAATCTCCCAGAACTGTGACAACGTCTGCAAGATCCTGGGTGAGTCAGCCATGTTTATGTGAGATTAAAAGAATCATAACTACAAGTGTTGTTCAGCATTCAGACAATTGGCACATTTATGGCCTGGAAACTACAACAAGGTTACTGTAGTTACAGTTCTGAGTGAAATGGTCCCTGGAACAGTTTGTGTTCATTCAAAGAAATAAAAAAATGTTTGTTTTAATGAAGGAAATCCCATTGCAGTCAAATATTTCATATTGTTTAATATCGACACTTTCTGGAGTGGCTACACAGTAAATACTTGTTAGGACACATTCTGTGGTTTGTTTTATGCAACTTAATCTTAATATTTAATGTTTACATTGGACCAACCTTTAGAATAAACAGTATTTCTTCAACAGTGGACAGAATATTATGTATTATTTGTTCAGTATATTAACAATCTTTGGAGCACACTCCATAACTACATAAAATCAGTCTGTAAAGTGAACCTAATTTTTCTTTGCTGCTCTATTTTACAGTGGGAAACAAGAACGATGATCCTGCTAAGAAACAGGTGGATACGCAGGATGCTGTGCGTTTTGGCTCGTCCGTTGGTGTTCGGGTCTTCGAGACCAGTGCCAAAGAAAACATAAATGTAGAAGAGGTAGCTTTGAGACTGGAGAAGCAGCTTCACTTACATATTTAAGGACTCAGACTTTGGGCTGACCAAATAATGTTTGTTTTGTGACTTTGCTCAGATGTTCATGGCCTTCACCCACATGGTGCTCCAGGCCAAGAAGCAGAGCCAGAACCGAGCCGAGAGGGAACGAGAGCGAGACGACACGGTCAACATTAACGCCCAGAGAGACCGAGACCGCAGGAAGAAAGGGAAGAAATGCTGCTGAGACACCAAAGCCACTTCTCACTCACCGCTTACACAAAAGGCATTCAAATGAGACTGGGGAAGCAGTGCCTTAGGTGTGTTCTGTTTTGAACTGCAGATATGAATGCTAGAAACTGTGCCATTCACTGTTTACTATGCCAAGTTTCAAAACAACAATCTAAAGGTTGTACAGGGCCGCCGGACCTACAGTCTCTGATGTAGCAGCTTGGGGGTTACGTGAGTTAAAGGACCATTCTAGTACACTTTTAAGCTCATGTGTTTAAATGCCAGATTTAAACACGATTTGGTTTTTAACATTTTGCTCTACTTGTTAAGATGATGGAGGCGTTGGTTGGTTTGTTCAACGCTCCAGAGAATGACAGTATCTCCAACTAACAGCTGTTCATTTTTTTAATTGATCTGCTTACAGTTGTCTTGAATAGCGAATTAAACGTTTTGTGTATAAAATGTCATAAACAACCTTAAAAAGGCTCATTACGATTTCCTGAAGTCCGAGATGAAGCCATCAAATTGCTTGTTTAGTTTGACGAGCAGTCACAACCTAAAGTACTTTCAGTTTACCACACCAGAGGAAAGCAGCAGAAATCTTCACGACCAAACAGCTGGCATTAGAAATATCTGTAGCACTTTGCGTGAGAATTTACTTTGGGACTCCTGTTTTTGCCCAGATGTTACAATTAGCGGTGCATTACAAGAACATTGTGCAAACGTGGTAAGTCTGCACTTAGGAAACAACATGCCTGAAAAAGTCAGAGCATCTTAATGTAACCTAACTCAAGTCCAACTGCAAGTAGATTTTCTAATTGTAATGAAACATCTAGAAAACAGCTGCTGTCTGTACAACATTCATACCTAAAATACCACTGAGATATAAAGTGTGATTGTGGTGAATGTAACATAACATAACACAGGTATGGTCCTTTAACTTAGCACTAGTAAGGTGTTGTTGTTTTTCTTAATATGTATTTACCACTGAAAGGGAACTGGTTGCAGTTGTCACTAAGCCGTAACCTTGACAAACTAAACAGGTGTGATGAGTGCCGTCCAGCGTCTGTATGCCTTATTTCATTTAAAGTGAAACCCTTGACTACAGTATGTAACCTCCAGAAAAGTCCAAACGTTCATTGCTATGTCAAGTCGTTAGTATGTCGGATGTTTTTTTTGTTTTTTTTAATGTAAATCTTGCCCAGCGAATGTGTCCAAATCCAAATAAAGCAATAAATCTATATTGTATGTCATTAAAAAATCCTTGTAGAGACCAGTGCTTCAAAGAAAAGATAATGTATAATTCAGCTGCTTTCTTATGACTAGCGTAAAAGGAAAATACAAACTTCAGAATTCATGTATTATTGCAGTGAATGTATTTAGTTACATACCATTCTGTGATTCAACAAGTCAAAGCAGGGTACTGAGGCGTGTGTGTGTGTGTGGGGGTGTAATGTGAATGCTTCTGCTGCTCTCCAAGCTAATACAGCTGTAGTCTGACCTTGATAGACAAATCATTTTAATAACTGGTACCTTGCTGTTTCAAATTAGTGATGCTTCATGACGCGAGGAAGCTTACCAAGTTAATCTAAGTTTAAATGTCTCTTGCGTTGGCTGGTCCTTGTCGCTAGGTTGAACATTCACCTCTATAACAAAAAAAAACAGGATTTTTAGAGAATTCAAGCGGAGCAGCAGTTCCGGCCCTGAAACAAGTGAAACCAGACATAAGAGTGGTGAACTAACGGCTGAAGATTTCATAATTTGCCTCCAGGAAGTTGCTGTTACCAGTGATTCACATTTTTTTGAGGATCCAACTGCTACTGAAAGATTCACCAGTTTGGAGGAAACAAAACTGCAAAAACCTTTTCATTTGTGACATGGTGCGTGTGTAGTATGGAGCTTTAGTGATGAAGTGATGAACTGTCAACAAAAGAGTCAACATTAGATGGCAACAGTAGAAACAGTTTAAACACAGCAGACAAATAGTTTTTATGCTTTATATAATAAATCAGCACCAGAAACGGGCACAACTTAATTTCCATAGGCAACAATGCTTTAGAGCACAGGTGTCAATCTTCAGACCCTCTGCCGATTACTTGGATCGGGTGTGTTCGGCGAGACAGAAGCTGTAAGTGCAGGGATGGTTGGAAAACAAGCGAGAGAGTGGCCCTGGAGGACTGGAGTCTGACATCCCTGCTTCACAGGATGGAAGTTCCTTTATTTTGAAACACAAGTTCGTTTTTTGTTTTTTTGTTTTTTTTTTTTATTACAAAACGCTGCATTCAAATCACAAGGAAATTTCAGCTTCAGCAGGCTGGTGGGAATTCTGTTGGATCCACTTCTTCCAGCTGCAGATAAATGTGGAAATTAATCCTGTATGCCTGCAAAACAAACTGATAGCTGAAATAGGTAGCTCCACCCAAAATCTGAGGAGAACTGTACTTTTGTATATCTTTCCCATCAGGTTAATGCAGCACCACTTCAGCAGTTTATTCTCCTGGTTTTTGTTTTCATGCTCCTCCATCAGTTGGATTTGGGGAGTCTATAGACGCCTGCAGAGACCAGCAGCTGATGTTCCCTCACCTTCCTCTGGAGGAAGGCCTCCAGCTCGTTGACATCCATCTCCGTCACAACGGGTCCCGTAGCAACGAACATCCGGAGCATTGAGTGGATTCGTTCCAGTGTCATGCTGTCCAGATTGGTCAGCATTGCCTGGATGTAGGCCCAGAACAGCTGCAGAAACAGAGACAGAGAGTATTTTAACATGAATTTCTGACACAGTGTCATATTTCATCCTGTTAGCTGTGTGTGTGTGTGTGTGTGTGTGTGTGTGGACACCTGAAGCTTCTCCTCTCTCTGTTCAGACTGGGTGGTGGTGTTGGAGTCTCTCTCCTCGTCGCTGTCTATCAGCATCACCCCTCTCTCCATCTTCTCTTTAGATGAGCCTGTCTCCACCACATAGTAGCGCCCCCCTGCCTCCTCTCTCAGCACGCCGTGCTGCTGCCACAAGGCGAGCTTCCTGTGCACCAGTTCCTTTGGGGCACCTAGTTTCATGCTCAGCTCCTCCAACGTCCACGAACCTGATGCACAACAAACTGTATCAGGTTAAAAAGCAATGCACCCATGCACCTTGCTGCGTGTGACTGTCAATAGTGAGTGGTGATAATGAATAAGAAGATTTCCTTAGTTTGAACTGAAGGATCATACTTTTTTCCTGGAAGTGTAGGATAATGGCAGCGTGAATGGGGGAGACGGTGAGATTGGTGAGGGTACGATCCTCCAGCTCCACGTCCAGAGTCACTGATCCCAGATGAGGCTTCCAGCTCAGAGTCCTCATGGCCTGAAACACAAGACAAAGTGCTGTTGCTGTCTGTTAACAGAAAGCTTTACTTGCAGCACATAAGAATAAACCTGCAGCTGCATGTTACATTTTTGTCCACGTGCCAGTCAGTAAGGAAACACTGGAGATCAGCCTCCAACTCTGAACCTTCAGCTGTCTTAGTGTCATTAAATGCACCAACAGTGGATGTTTACTATAAAGCCCCTGCTGTAAACTGCATTTCTATGGAACAATAACATACCAGTGACCACATATATATGACATGTTGACTAATTAAAAAAATTTCTAAAACTCCTCCTAAAACAAATCAAATAAATTCACAGCATGTGATCTCCACCTTGAGTTTCTCGTAGCGGTGAGTGTAGGCCTCCATGGCACTGCAGACGAGCGGAGGTAGCTCCAGTTTCTCCTCTTTGAGCGGAGGCCAGAACTCAGATGACAGAATGATGGCAGACAGAGACAGCGGCGGCTGATCCTCCTCGCTCAGCCTCGATTCCTCCTCTCGGATGTTACTGTTGATCCTCCGAGAGTCCGCCATGTCCTGGGGAGGATACAGATGAGGGGAATGCGTGACCACTAGTAAACGTTGTCACTGAGTCAAGAGTTGCAGCTCATGTTTTAAATGCATTACACGTGGAACTAAAACACGGCGTCTGAATCTATTTACCTTCAGCATGACTTCACAGTAATGCATGTGAGACTCTCCAAACCTAAGCTTCAGCAGCTCCACGTTACGAATCTCCCTGCAAAAACACAAGACAAAACAATAAAGACACCATGTTCAATATGTTGAATATTTATGCACTACAGTGCACAGAAGCCTCAGCTCAAGACACGCTGACAAGCAGGAACAAAATACACATTCATATAAAATTTTGTTCCTACAAAAAGGAAACAAAAATTCAAAATACAAAAGTGATTTTGTAACAACAAAGAGCATGAAAAGTGTATCCAGTTAAAATTTGTGCCACCACCAGACTACATGAGGTTTACAATAATTACCAGTTCCTGCTTCAAAAATATAATCATGTATCACATCAACATCTAAGTTGTAAATATGACTTTTTTTCTGAAATCTCTGATATATCCAGCTGATTATTTAATAATATATAATTGCCTGAAAGTCAAACAAGTAAATCTGTGTCGCATCAGCCAAAGTCATCCTCACAATGCTGTAGTCAGACAAATGTCAGCTGCCTAAAGGCCAAGCATGGGAAAATCATGATGTCTACCATCTCAAGCTTTCTTCACAAACTAAAACTATGTAGATAATCATCAGGTGTTGTAAGTGCAAAGTCAACAAACATTAGTCGAACATAACCCTGACTGTCTGGTAAAACCTTATGAGAAACCTGTCTGTTCACATGTACCTGGCAGTGTTGTAGTTGAGTTGGTGCAGCAGTCTGTCAGCCAGCACGGCTCTGTACTCGTCTATGAAGATGTCTTTACTGCCGTAGATACTGACCAGCAGGCTGATGATGTCTGACGACCGATGCTTGGAGCCAATTTTATCTGACAAGCATTAACCAGAAACACATTAGTCTGAGTAAAGTTCAGCTAATTTAGCGACGCCAGACAACTGTCAATGAATTCAAACAGAAATACTGCGTTTAGTGACCTGGGACGGCATCGGTTGGATCTGGAGTCCAGTCCTCTGGGTCATTCCCTTCTTCATCACTGTCCTGCATCTCCAGAGTCACCGGGTCTCCTCTGGACAGCTCGGAGGCCAAGTCCGTGCAGCCCTCTGCATCTCCAGTCAGCCCAGCTACAATCTGCCTCACTGTGTCCTCCCGGGTCCTAAAACACAACACAGTGTGATAATTTCATTTATTAATTGAAAAGCGCTGTCCAAACCTGCCTGGCCCTATGTAATTGCCCCTAAACTTAATAACTCAACCAACAACTCCAATCAATCACATCAGTCTTTCACATCAGTGGTTAATCACAGTCTATTCATGATTTAGCAAAGCAGGGCAATTATTTTTTCACACAGGTCCAGGCAGCTTTTTTCCCTTAATGAAAAGAGTTTCTATTTAGTTGTGTTATCTTTTGTGATATTAAAATAAGTTTCATGATCTAAATCTGAAAAAAAAAAAAAAAAAAAAATCTGGAAATTTGCTGTATAGATAGTTTGTTACCAGTCGATGTCAAAATAGAGAATTAAGATCAGGGAGAAATTGGGGTTATAAAATAGGGTTATAAAAATACCACATATCACTGTATTAGTAATTTCATCTTCTTGTATTAAAAATGTGAAAAAGAAAAGTTGACAGACTGCCATTGTAGTCACCTGAGGTACTTGCGGATCGGCTGGCAGGCGACCTGCAGGATGACCATGGATGGGTCCAGCTCTCTGAGGGCCTTGATGGCCGAGATGTAAACCGTGAGGATGTCAGATGTGTGAACGCCTGCAGACAAAAACGTATTTTTGTGGTGTCATTTTTGGATGCTGGATGCTGATTTACCAGTAACTGGACCAACTATAATTATACTACAATCCATGAAACACATTCACTGCACTCAGGTGATCTCCACTTAGCTGAAATGAATTGTTAAACCAGGTGGTTGCACCAGTTACAATTTAAATTATTTTAAACTGGGTGCAATGACTTATTTGAAATAATTAGATTTGAAATCTATTGCATTTTTATATTTTTAGTTCATTTATATTAATGTGTTGAGTATTTACAGTCTTTATTTGTCAAAAAATAAATAAATACTATAAAAAAAAACAATAATGATAATAAGCAGAAAGTGAAAAGTGCTGAATTTTGAACTAACCTGGGTGCAGCAAGCGGCTTTCAAAAGCAGATTTCAAGGATGTGAGGAGCTGCTGCCTCTGGTTCGTCCTTTCCAGACAAAACTTGAGATCTTCGACAGCAGCTTTAGATTCTGGGAAATCTGAAGTCATGAAACATTGAAATAAACAAAAAAGATAAGGTGATCTGTGTCCTCGAATCTGTGCATGTAAATACAAGCTGATAATTCAAACATTCCTGCTCTTTACTTGACCACAGTGACTTCATTTTATCCACTAGGACACTGAATGAAATATGCTGATTTTTCCCTCACACCTCTGATGATGCTGAAGAGCTCCTCAATCCTCATGTTGACATAGATCCTGCAGAAAAACTGGTGCATGTGGCATCTCCACTGCTTCAGGACGGAGCTGGCAGACTGGCCAGCTTGTATACTGGGAGTACTGGGAACACTGGGAGCACTGGGAGCACTGGGAGCAGGTTCCAAAGCATCTGTGTGGACCTCACTTGCAAACACTTTGCTCAGCCAGCCCAGCACCAGCTCCAGCCACTGCTCACACACAACGACACATGATATTAATAACAGCCAATGAAGGGCTCACGCTGACAGGACTGAAACCATTGAGTTTGTTTAACAGACGAATGTTTTACCTCCTGGAACTCCAGCAGGAAGGAGTGTTCGTACTCGCCTCGGCAGTGCTGCTCCATTCGCTGCTCGATGAGCTTGTGAAGGATGGAGGTGACGGCTTCTGAGCTGACCCACTCCAGCAGCTGTAGTTTGGAACTACAAGCACATAAAATCGTCTTTTATCATCATTTCAGAAACATAATATGTTTTTAAAATGCTTTTGGAAAACAAAAGTATAATACAGTGTATCACTGTATTATACTGTCCTGGTTTCCTGACATTTAAAAAGATGATCAATGATCAAGCTCAGTTTCTACAAATCCACAACTCCACCATTCTTGTTAATGGCAACAAGGGTGTAATACTTGATTACATGATTTATGAATATTGTACTTTGGAAATGTCGTTCTTAAACTGTCTGCCATCTTTGTTGGGATCAAACAAAGAAGATGCACTTTGAGAATTTTGATTTTGACTGTGGCCAAAGTAACTACTTTAAAACTGAATTAGAGATCATTGTTGTTGGTTAATTAGATTTTTATTAAATACCCTGTTTTTTATTGCAGTACACGGTTGCCTCTTTGCATTTATGACACTCTGGTAGCCATTTTCAGATCTTTTTTGTTATAAAAGCAGCTTCCTGATTTGTCCTTTCCTGACAAAAATCTAATCTTGATCTAATCGAAACTGAAATCTACTGTAAATGAGCCATAAAACCAAAACTAGATGCTAAAAGAGGCAAAAAGCTGAAGAGGAACTGCAGAGTTAGATTCAACTCTGTGTCGTCACTTGTTACTACTAGTTATTTCTTTCATACTGCAGTTATTGAATAAAGGAAATGGCCAGCAGTATATTATCTGTGCATAAATTATCTTTAGTGTTGCTCTTTTGGGACCCACTCACAGTATGTGGCTGAGCTCCTGTAGTTGTTCCAGTGCCTCCTGACACCAGCACTGCTGTGTGAGGACGCCACAACCTGAGCAGACCTGTCCCTCTGTACCATCAGGAACCTCTGCCCCGTCCTCAGTCTCCCCCTGCTGGTTCATATAGACAGAGAAGGTCCTGCTGTAAAACTCCAGCACTCGCTCCTGGAGAACAGGTGAGGGGGAGAAGAGGAGAAGGGCCCTGATGATGGTGAAGGCCCGCTCCTGCAGACCCCTGGGGCCAGGGCCACAGAGGTCACCTTGGCCTTCGCTCTGCCACATTCCCAGCCTCTCCAAACCACCTAGAAGGAGGAGGAGGATGTTTGAATAAAGCTGCAGTCCTGTCATATACATAGAAACCCAGTGATGTATGCTAGAGTTAACAATGCCAATTTCTACTTGCCCAGAAAAGGTTGGAGTCGGTCCAACAGTGTTCGAAATGCAGTGAGGAGAACCCAGGCCCTCCCTCTCTCCTCCAGCTCGTTCTCAGGCTGCTTCAGTCCAGACCAGAACTCAGGAACTACGGAGGAGGACAGACGCATCTGCAGAGTCTCCAGTAACCAGCCACCAAGCAGCCGGCCCAGACCCTGACTACACAGCAAGGCCAGGGAGTCAGAGAGGCTCTGTTCTGACACCAAGCATTCAGGAGACACCTGCAGGTGGAGCCAAACAGAGACACATGTTTAATACACAGGGTCAAATCTATTTGATTGTAATTGGTATCTTGATATTGGACACTGTTTCAACCTGTATGGCTTTTCATTAAAGCTCCTTCTAGTCCAGTTTTTAATGTTACTCCTTTACTTATGAACTGGATGTTTGAGCCTCACTGCACAAAATAATGCCGTTAACCTGGTCAATAGGACACTACTGAACAGCAGAGGCAGGGGAAAAAAATCTGACGTCTTGTATATTAACCGAATTTTCCTACTAATTGTATAATTGTACCAAGTCATGTAGAAATTGCTACGAACCACTGCCACAAGCAAGTAAACATTAAATCATTAGATTTTTGAATGGAGTTCTGTTACATCGGTTCATTCCCTGTTGTCTTCTGTCATTTGACTACATGAGGACAACTCACCAAAGCTGCAGTGACAGTTTCCCAAGCATCAGCAACCTCCAGCTGTGTTGCGGATCCCGAAGTTTCCGCCGAGTGTAACTCCATCACTGTCTCCTCCATCTTCTGAGAGTTTCTTCAGAAATGACGAGCTAGCTAGAGTAAATGTATCATTTAAAGTCAGTAGTGTTTTCCGGTATTATAACGTTGGACGCGCCTGTGCACAAGTGCGCATTGTGTCTTAGATATATGTTGAACTAATGTTTGAAATGAATCGCTGGGCTAATATCAGTTAAACTCCTTTTCAATTGGTATAAATAACATTACACAGACCATGGCAGACATCGCGGGTTTACTGCTTCAGCTTCTTCTTCTTCTTTCGTTTCCGGCAAACAGCGTTTGAACGCGCTCGGTGCTGCCCTCTGTAGGTAACATCAAGAAGTACAATCCTTGGGTCCTCAAAGGCATGAAGCTAACTTCAAAAACATTTTAAAGAAAACCCAAACCCTGTTTAGAGACATCTCAATATTTAGTAGAATACCGCTCTTTAAAACAGAAAGATTACCCTTCCTCCTATGTCCCTCCTGTTGGGACATTAAAGCTAAAATGGTTAAAATCATGTGATTGAACATGATTATGCCGACAGTATATGTTTTTTTAAACAAAACTGGGGGTATTACATTTCTGCCAAAGTGTGATTTTGATGTTGATGGATTATCTGTAAAACTTTCCACAGGAAAGTCTTGCTTTATTGGAAACTTATTTACAAGCACAACTTTATTCTACACAATATACCTATAATAATTCTGGTGAAATGAAAAATCTATACTGAATTAATTTATTAACTCATAAGGTATAGTTTTGTGATTTTTCAACTGTAATATTTACTTATTATTGTATAGAAGAAAGTAAACTGTTGAGTTGTAACAAACCATAATTTTCACTCAAGCCACTGATTCCACTACATCAGTCCAAAATGTCTGCTGCTACAGATTCATGATCCAGTACCAAAGCTCTCCTTCTCCCCAAACTGTACACCACTGTTATGGGATGTTGAGGCACTAAACGTTGCAACTAATAATTACTTTTCATCATCTACCACAATAATTCAGGCCAATTAGTCATTTGACATTTGACATGTCAAAAACGTGAAATCAATCTCTGAATCAATTATTGACCTGTCTCTGGTACCACATTTAACCAATAAGTGGAACTCTCATATTAACACACATATTATCACAGTTCCTCCAACACTGATCATGCTCAGGTCTCCTGCTTTGTGTGTTTCATCTTGTAAGTTTTCTAATTTAATTAACATTTATTAAGTAGATTGCTGCTGTTGCCAAACTTTTGTGCTTGTATATACAAATAAATGTAATCTTTACGTTCAAACTTATGATAAAAAAATATATTTCTGAATTTAATTATAGGCAATGTTTATAAACAACAGAAAAAATATATACATATATTAATAACAATAAGAACTGCAAAAACATTTAAATGTATGTCTAACACAGAATG